>JAIPRL010011528.1:0-13395 GCA_025469235.1 Pemphigus obesinymphae
TAAAGAAAATATTAACTCTATACTGGAAGCACTAGAGAAGTTGTCTGAAGATAACGGAAATCGTAAAACAAAAGATCGCGCTTTTCAGTTATTTTGTTCTTGTAGTAATTCGACTTTTTTAGTTTGTTTATTTTTAATGGCTAAATACTCTTCTATGCTGGAACCAGTAGCAAATATCCTCCAAGGAGTAAATCAAAATCTGCTAACTGTCAAAAATCAAATTACCACGATTACTCAAATATTTCGAGAAAATCGACAGTCCGCAGATGCTAACTTTAGTTATATCTGGGATAATATGGAAAGTAGCTTAACTGAATCGAAAATTCAAATAACTACCTGTATGCCAAGAATTGCTAAAATACAAATACATAGAACAAATGTACTTGCTGATTGCGTTCAAAGTTATTTTAAAAGAACAATCATTCCATATCTTGATTCATTAGTATCATCCCTTAATGAACGTTTTACGGAGGAAAATGAAGTAGCATATTCTTTATTTCAATTATCATCAAAATATATGAAAAAACTTGATGATAATCAGTATACATTTCTTAATGAAAAAATTTCAAAAAAATATGGCTGTTTTCTAGAAAATTTTTCAGCCGAATCCATGATTTGGTATAGTTACCATAAAAGCAAGGTAAATATAGAAATTCAAAATTCAGAAGAGGTTTTAGATATATTGAAAGATACAGAATTATTTTATCCATCAATATTTTTAGCAATTTTTATAAGTCTTACCATTCCTGCAACTACTTGTACTGCTGAACGATCCTTCAGTACGATGCGAAGAGATTCAAGGCGTTTACAATTTCTATTTCAAAAGTAACAAACTTTTAATAATATTAGTATATTATATTAGATAAGTATGTACTTATATTTAATTAAATAAAGAATTTAAAAAATAATGTATATTCTTATTTATTTTACTTTTAAATATTTTTTTTACAAGGTCAAACATTTTCTGAAATCATCACACTGCATATAGTATATTTTATAAGCTTGCCCCCCCCCTCTAGAAAAATTTCTGCGGGCGCCTATGCTTCGGAGGCAATGTGGCGCTTACATGAACGACCTTTGTACCACAAATCTCATACTATTGAGCGCTTGCTCATCCATTTGCCTGACCAACAAATGATTTACTTTCAAGCGAACGATGTACTTAATGTAGACCTCCAGAACGAAAATTTTACCAAGCTAACTGTTTTTTTTTAAACTTTGTCAAGATAATGTCGCCGAGAGAGAATACCTGTATTCCGAAATTCCAGAACACTTCGTTTGGAAAAAAGGCGTGTGGGCAACCAGAAAAAGATTTACTAAGTGTATTGGTAGAATTTATACTGTCAATCCTACAGATAAAGAACGGTTCAGCTTGCGACTGCTGCTTCTCCATGTAAAAGGGCCCACAAGTTTCGTTTTCTTAAAGACTGTCGATGGTGTTCTTTGTACTACATTCAACGATGCAGCCACAAAAATGAACCTCCTAGATAATGATAGGGAATGGTACGAATGTTTTAGGGAAGCTAGCACTTTCCAGATGCCTAAACAACTTCAAAAACTGTTTGGAATCATCTGCGTCTTCACTTCGCCTATTGATGTCAACCAACTGTGGGACACTTTCAAAGAATCCCTCGCAGAAGATTACCGAAGAACGTACGATGAGAATGCCACTTTCAACATGGCTTTTCTGGACATAGAGGCTCTTTTCAAGATGCATGGACGATCATGTACCGACTTCAGTTTGCCCACGCCAATCATTCCAGAAAATCCGGCTGAGGCTTCTCCAAATTGCCACGACGAAGCCGAGAAGGGCCGCCAAATGTACAACCAACTTAACGTTGAGCAGTACAACATCGTGGACGAAATCCTCCTTTCCGTAGAACACGGCGGGCATCAAATTTTTTTCGTGAACGGACCAGGAGGAACTGGCAAGACTTTCGTGTATGAAACGCTTAATCATACTTTACGGAGTCAAGGCAAGACTGTAGGTAGAGTGGACTGGAATTGTAGCGAAGCTCTTACAAAATGGCGCAACTCCTCATAGTGCATTTAAATTTCCAGTTCAACTCACAGAAAACTCTGTGTCATCTCTCAGACTTAACTCAGACGGAGCACGAGTTATCAGGGATGCCTCTATTATCATTTGGGACGAAGTTTCCATGGTAACTAAAGACGCTCTAGCAGTCCTGGATCAGCTTCTAAGGGAATTAACAGACTTAGATATGGCTTATGGAGGAGAAATTATTGTTTTCGGTGGTGACTTTAGACAAGTTTTACCCGTAGTGAGACGTGGAAACAGGGTTACAATTGTCCAAGCATGTGTTAAAAGCTCGCCTTTATGGGCACATGTGGCTTGCCGAAAGTTCACTACCAACATGAGAGCAGCTGGTGATTTAGAGTTTGCAACTTGGCTATTGTCATTGGGAGATGGTATTTTACCAATTCAAGAACATGTCACCTCGAATAGCGTTGAAATCCTCAAAAAGTGCTATTGCCCTCCGCAAAATTTGGTTACAGAAACTTTCGGTTCTAATCCCATTGATCAAACAAATATTGGTACCTTTTTAGGTACAGCCATCCTTTGTACTAAAAATGATGACTTTAGTAAAATCAATGATCATATTGTACAAACCCTCATTCGTGGGTAAAGCAAAACTTACCTCAGTTTAGACTCTGTACAATCACAAAACCCGGAGGATGTTCAACTTTATCCTATCGAGTTTCTTAATAGAATAGACCCCTCGGGACTCCCTCTACATAAGTTGGTTTTAAAGGAAAATACCATCGTCATGCTCATTAGAAACCTCAACTCAAAACGAGGATTGGTTAATGGCTTGCGACTTATTGTTAAACAATTAAATGAGCTTAATATTGTTGCCCAGACTATTAATACTAATGAATTAGTCATCATACCTCGCATAATTCTTACTCTTTCCGACTCAACTATGCCATTTAACTTTACTCGAAAACAGTTCCCCATTAAAAAATTGCTTTTGCAATGACAATTAACAAAGCAAGGGCAAACACTTGATAAAGCTGGCATATTCCTACCAAACTCCGTATATTCCCACGGTCAACTGTACGTTGCCTTCTTTATAGTACGATCTTTTGCAAATGTAAAAGTGGCAATTGAAAAAGGACCACAACAAGCTCTTACTGAAACCACCGTCATTACATCTAACATTGTTTACAACGAAATCCTGTAAAATTTCAGAACGTTTCGAACGGATGTATCTATTATAAAATGTTCATGTACATAAACTCTACTTTTTTAAACCATAATATTGTTTTTACTCTGATTTTCAATTTGATTTTTCCCCTTGCCATCTGCGGAGAAACGCAAGGGCCCACTAGTTATTATAAATTCATTAGTTTTAGAATTATAAATAAATAAATAAATAAATAAAAATAATTGATTTTAACAAAATTGTTTTTTTTATATAGTTTTTTGATGGAATTTTTTATTGTATTTATCAAAAATTCAAAAAATGACCTCAAAGTATCAATCTGAATCCTGATCAAATGTTCTTCCAGGAAAGTAGATATACGCGTAAAAATTACATTAAGCCTTCTGGTTAAAAAGTTGTTTCCGGAAAAAGGTAGAAAAAAATAAAAAAATAAAAAATCATTCTGTATTGGGAAAGATAGCATTTGAAGTCAATGTCTATACTTCAATTTTTGATAAAATAATAGAAAGAATTGTATCTAGATTATCATTGCATGGTCATTTTTGTGCAAATTTTTCATGTGTTTACCCAAACAATTTTCAAGTAGACATGCCTCTATCTATAACAGCTTTGGCAAGCATGTATGATAAAATTACTGATTTTATCCCAGAAATTACATATTATGATGCATTAAAGAACGAATTTACAGACTTTATGTATGAATAGAGTGAATTAAAAAAAAAAACTTTTATTGTGTAAATTATGACTACACTTAAGTCTGAATATAACTCTCATGATGAATGTGATGGTAAACTAAACTTTTGCATAATATATAATTTACATTAGATATTATACATCACCATTGACGACAGACTTGTAATGTAAATAATTAATAAACCAAATCATAACATATTAACACGAAAAATAAATAAATTATGGATTATATATCAGAAAAAAAT
Organism: Pemphigus obesinymphae; assembly: GCA_025469235.1. NCBI lineage: Eukaryota > Metazoa > Arthropoda > Insecta > Hemiptera > Aphididae > Pemphigus > Pemphigus obesinymphae. The sequence goes on from JAIPRL010011528.1 coordinate 4,127, forward strand.
TATTTACTGAAAAGTAAAATAACATTTATTAACTTTGATTCAAAGTCAGATTATTCTTCCACATAGAGTCATTAACTATTTCATGTTTAATCAATAAATCAAAACAAAAATGGGTATGTGAAAACCAAACATTTTTTTATTTACTAAACGAAATGTTCTTACGCCTCTTAACAAAAGTATCCATAAAAATACATTTAAATATAATAATGTTTTGAACCATTTTTGAGGGGCTAGCCAAAATTGTACGAGGACTAAGCCCTACAATTTCAAGAGTTCGGTTCGAGTTCAAACCTCGAATTTAAGTCGAACCAAACTGAACTTGATTAAAGAGTTCAAACTTAAGTAGAAAGTCAAACTTGAATGAAGTAGGGTAGAATGAGCGGATCTAGCTCCCCAAAAATCCTCCCGGAGGTTTTCACAACCTACTCTAAAGGTCACGTGGTGTTTGACCTATGACCTTTCTTATCTTTGACTTTTCTTATCAGAGCCTGTCTCTACTCAATGGCATGTCGTTACCACGATTAAAGATAGACAAGTTGAACAACGAGCTATATTACTCCACGATTTACATTGACGAACAAACCGTCTCTCTGAATCAGCTGTGAAATTCTACTACTAGTGCTCGTAGCGATTTAAGATGTTAACCACCACCATAGAACATATTGGTATTCTATATCACATTATTACGATAACATTATCAAATAACAATTATCATAAAATTTTGGCGGTAAATAGGTTATTTTAAAAGTAAATTGTTATTTCATGAAAAAAAATATTGTCTTGTATACAACTGTTAAATGTTAGTTGATGTCTTTTTTATTTTATTTTGACAAATACTCATCTAATAAAATGTCTAAATGTCAAATTACAGTTACTTATGATATAACTTAATACTTATCATGAACAGAACATATACGTATGATAATATTGATATTATTATATTGTCCGCTGGGAACGCTAGTAGTAGAATTTTCACAGCTGTTTGTGAAGGAAGGTTTGTGAGTCACTTTATAAGAGCTCATTGTTCAATCGTGGTAGGTACATTATTACATCACAATTATTATCATGACCAAGGTATATATACGTTCTGTCAATAAGATAACTTCGTCTTTACGTATAGGGTCATGCGCAGCGGATATAATATATTATGATTAATCGATTTTAATATCTAGTTCGTAGAACATAATATATATATATATATAAATATTACGAAACGCGATCAAACGTTTTTACTCGTATATAATATAGATTCGTGTTTGTACGAACGATATTAATAATAATAATAATAATAATAATAATAATAATTACATCTTTAATATCGGATATGCACACGTGTGTCAATATCTACGTATATGTCGACCACAGCCCGATAAGTACCTAATCTATTTTGCGGCGCACAAACACAAATTCGTCGGTGTTGTCAGGGGACGCGATGTTTATCCAGGGTGAACGATTCCCGGTATTATTTTGCTTTTTGAAGTACGATCGAGGATTCGGATATTTGCTTTTTTAAATTAAATAGGAACGAGAACGAATTCTACGGACCAAATGGACTGCGAGTCTCTCGTCTCCTGTTGAAAGGGCAGCGCTGAAACCGAATTTCGCATTGCAATTTATTCTATGCATATACCACCTATATAATATGTCCAACGGCATACCTATATACTTTGTTCGTTATCATTAGAATAATATTATATTATTTGTATGAAAAATTAATTTTTAATCACGTACTCTATCGTACATACGATGGTTTTCAGCAGTATCGAAATATTACATTCATGTAATTTAAGTTTTAAATCAATTTTTTCGAATCTATTATAACCATTTCTTATTAAAAAGATTTTTACCCAAAAACTTCTACGCGACTTCTACTCAAAATGGTCTATTTATTAAATTTAATATTATTATTATTTTTTTTTTTTTTTTCACTTTTTTGTCAAGTGGAAAAAACTGTGAAATTTTCACCCCGTCAATATGATACTATAGCTAGGTAGTTAATAATATAGTTTTGACCTATATTTCAATTTCAAGTATCTGGTTTGATTACTTTTCGATTATTAAACATTTTCAATCATTATTTCAGTAATTTTTTTTCTTTGTCTGCTTAGTACCGTAAAGTATCTATATTAGGATAATCGAAAAATTATTAACTAGAACACATTTGTTATCGGAAAGCTCTTAACTTAAAAACTTCTATGTTTGACTCCTTCCACTCAAAAAATGTCACAACATTATAAAACTAAATATCTACTTCAATAATTTTAGAATATTCATATTTAATGTCTCGGGACATTTAAAAGTATTTTTATTTTATTTTATTTTTTTTTTTCGTAAAAATAATATTATACAACTTATATTAAACTCTTGAATAAACCGATTCTTCCTCGACACTCCATTCCAGCATATATCAGTAAGTTATCGTCCGATAATATTTTCTATTTCTTTAAAAATAAACAATTTTTTTTTTTTTTTTTTTGGTATGGGCTATGTGTTTGAAGATAACAGTCGTACCATATCATATTGTTTTGTGTATTGTAAATTGTAAATTGTATTTTTTTTTTTTTTCAATCTTTTTAAGGGGAAAAAATAAGAGAAATATTATGTGAACGGTTCTTCTTGAAAACCAGAACGGGCAACGACGCGGCGTTGCACTTTTATTCCTCGTTCGGACGTCGCGCGAATCGGACGCGCGTGCGATATCTACCGTCGTCTTGTGATCGCGGACGTTCAGGTTTAATATGCTCTCTCCGAAAGGTTTTAGAGGACTCCCGGTTAATGTCGTGAACTTTTCGTGGCAGCCGAACGGTCATAATAAATAGAAACACTCGCTCTTTCCCGGTCACATTTATACAATCAACGTTAAAAACTTTGCACGCGCAGCGGGTCAGTTCTCGAAAACTTCTTACAGCTCAAATGTAATTTCGCATTTCGTGTCTTGCTCGGCATCGCAAAGTGGGGGTTGGTGGTGGTGGTGGTGGTGGTGGTGGTTTTTTTTTTCGCCGTTTTGTTTAATATCTCCCCGAGTCGCCGAACTTTTTGACCCGGATAAAATTGCACTCGCTGACGATCACACGGTTATATTATTATTTAGGTATATACGTTATATTATGTACTACGTTAAGACAACCGTTTCGGTCGTTTAACATTTTGAAAACTTTTTCGGACCTCGCAGCGTTTACGGAATCCGTGTACATTATTGCCGTTATGTACTGTTCGTTCGTTCGTGTTCGTTCGGATCGTTAATACACGAACGGTGGCGTAAAAACCGCCGCCATCTCGATTCGCGTCCGTTGGTGCGCGAGGCGCCACTTGTCCCCATACCGACCTCGCGTGCACGCGCTCTCCGACCGGGAAACCAATCCTCGCCCAAGACTTTGCATCCATAAGCACATTGACTTTGGTACTGGCATTGACGACACGTCATTATACGACTATATTAGGACACGAATTGTTGTCACTGTTTCACTGTGGAAAAACTGTCTTGCGAGAAAAAAAAAATCGTTCCCGGCCTGTACGGTTGTATTTGGGAAACCGAATTTTCGTAACACTATTGTATAGAAAAAATTATCTAAATAAATATTTTATACCGTCGTCTTGGCAAAAAAATAAAACAAAATAAAGTATGAAATCTTAAAAAAGTTTTTGATTTTGTGAAAAACCATGTTTCAGGGGAGATTTTTACAGACGGAATAACATCATCGGTTATGTATTTCATGATATAGAAAAACAGACGACGGCGGCAGAACACAAATGGTTTTATTTACAATATTGTGTAAATATTGGGTTTCTTAATTACAACTACAGTCCGAGATCATATTTTTCTTGTCAAACGGTTCTGTTGACAAATGTCGTGATTGCACAAAAATAAAAGGTGATACTGTGACACAGACTTATTTTTAAATTACTTTTCAATATGTAGGTATTTAAATATTTTTGAATTGTTAGATTTTCATTTTTCTTAAAAATTCATAAAAATTGCCAGTATACGGAACTCCTCAAAAATGGGATGTATAAACAATTACGAACTTTTAGGGTATACAGTTTTTGTAAATTTTCATTTTAAACTCAAAACCATCTATTCGATGTAATAGTCACAATAAATTTAGTTGACTCTATATCATCTATGTATATATATATATATAGGCTACATAGTTAGTTATGATTTTCAATCGGACGCTTTTATTAATAATAATTTACTTGACGTCTTGAGCACGTTTGGACTTTGTACAAAACGATATAAATTATTTGTACGTGAAAATGCAGAAAACGAACGGTAGAGGAAAATTATGTAGGCACATTTTTTTTTTTTTTTTTTTCAAGAAAATGATTAAGACTTCCATTTTCCATGTGTGCATGGTGAAACGATACATTTTTTCGCCATTGTTAGTTGCATGTCGTGTATTATGCTAAATTTTTACCCATCAGCACGCTTATTTAATCAAAAAAAAAAAAAAAAAATCCCAATAAAATGCGCGTAATTTGGTGTACATTTTTTTAACGGATTTTCGAAATCGCATACAATTGGAACGAATTATATAGGTAGGTCATCATCGAATGCAACGCATCATAGTTATACGTGGACAATTTTATCAAAAGCAAATACAGAACAAAATAGTATAATACCTCTATAATATGTGCTCCAATGCAATATATAATTTCATGTTTACCGCGATAACATTCAAATGCATGCGATGTCTGTTAATTACGTGCATATCACATATAGATATCGTACGTTTGGCGCAGCACACGATACACGGTTGATATTAATTAAACGTCAAAGTATTATCATCGATTTCTATCTGCCTTTTGGTACATATTATAATATTGTTAATTGAAAAAAAAAAAAAAAAAAAAAAAAACGTCCATTTACGATTTTCACATAGGTATATCTCTACCTACCGTTTCATGTTCGTTTCCGTCGGTGAAAATGCTATTGCGTTTCAAATCAATTATTTGTACCAAATGTACGCAAATTCGTTGGGTAGGTACCTATTACCTATACACGATAATATTGCCACGGCATATACGTCTTTGATTTGTTGGCAGGTCCAATAAATAATATTACGTGTACAGGAGGAACTCGGTATTACATATCACATGGACCACGAGATAAATCATTATATAGTATTCTATATATTGATAAAAAATGATTGGCGAATGTAAAACACGGGAGCTACGATGAAAATTAAATTTACCAAATTTTTACATCGCGCGTAACGGAAATCCAAATGTACGATGTAGGGTTTTTTTCATAAATTTATTTTAAAGTAAGTAATTAACTTTTACACTGTCTCTTATGATTTTATGTATATTTCGTTAGATTTTCATTTTTCTTGAAATTTGTCCACATATAATATAGGTACCTTAAAAAACCGGACGGCCGCGGCATCCTCTTATATAATGAATATAGGTTTGTAGGCGGATACTTTTCAAACTTTACAGTTTATTTTTATACGGTATACATTGTCATAGTGAAATGTATTATCAAGCGAATCATTATAATTTCGGTAATCGTCGACAGTGACGAAAATCGATTAAAATATACCTACCCACAAATAATCCAAATCGGGAGAAAACACTCGTACACTTGCGTAAAATATTTTATCCGAGATATAGGAATACTCGTTTCGAAAACTTTCCACTTTGAACATGTTTTATAAAACCCGACGATAAAATAATTTAATACACACCTAAAGTCTGTCAGTACCGTGTATGTTGTCACATAATTGAAAAGGAATAAATTGTTTATGCCGTACATAGCAAGAAATCGATTTCATATTCTGGAAACGGAACGCAGCAAAAATGGATTTTACGATATTGAATTATATGGATGTATGTTATTTTATTTTATTTTTTTTTTTCCAGATGATACTTATTTTTTATGGCGCAAATATGTAATTCGGTGTAACGACGCTTTTATACAGTACGTTTATTGTACCATAACAATTACCATATTCGCTGAACTACAAAATACGATCCACCCACGTTTGCGCGTTTCTATATATAGTATTTCTGTACGTATATATAGATTTTAACCAACGGGCGCGCTATAAATTATTATCAACCCGACAGTCCCGAAGAACCGAAAATAGTATTTTTGTCTTCGATATTTTTATGGGTTTTCGGAAACGGGTAATTCGACGAGACGTTAAAATCTATAGTTTTTTTTTTTTTTTTTTTTTCTAGAGCCTACAAAGTTTTTTCGAAATATTTACGTATATTTTTATTTTTTTTTTTTAAGTAAATATACTACATGGGCTCGGGTCGACGGCGTACAAACGTTCATATATATATATATATATATCATATTATATAGAGACGAAAAGAAGAAATGGAACGAACGTCCGGGCGTATACTCTTTCCGTACGGGCGCGCGCGCGCGCACACGGAATAAACGCATATAACATAATAATGAATCGCGGGCGAAAACGCGTCCGTAAAACACGTACAGACAAATAATAACGAGATTAGATCGAGTAAAAAAGAAAAATAAGAAGAAGAAGAAGAAGAAGAAGAAAAAAAACGCCCGTTTGTTTTTATTTTCTCGCCGTATTCTTTTCGTGTCCGTGCGCTGCGGACGTCTATCCGATTCGAATCTCGAAAAGTAATAAATCGGATGGCGCGTCGTTCGAGTGGTATTTAAGCAAACCGATAAACCGCACGGCGATTAGTTTACGTGGGCGGTAAGAAAAAAGAAACGGAATACAGTAAATAAAAAAAAATAATATATATATGTATACCTATTATATAGTAAATAAAATAACGTAAATTTTTTTTAAAAAAACAGCTCTTTTTTTTTTTTGATCTCGGGTTTGTGTATGTGCGCAAATCTTTATATATATTAAATAAATGTTTGAATACAGGGTGTGTAAGAATTAAACGGTTATATATATACAGCTATACAATACTCGAACGGTTTGAGAAATAGACGAAAATTCAATTTAAAGTATTCTCAGCGTGTACCTACTATACGTATAATGTATAAAAACATTAACATAATGATATATAGTAATTGATGCAACGAATCGGTCGTTCCGAGAGGACCACAAGAGAGTGTATTATTTACGGCGAAATTTAGCAGAGAGCAAACGCTTTTTGAAGGCTTTTGTTCGGAGCCGGGCGAGAGCGGCACGCACGTGATACGTAAGGAAACGAGGAATGTAGAAAATACAAAAGACTTCTTGCATTTTAGGCAAGTGGTTTCGGATGGATGATGAGGTGAACGGAATACGTATATGAACACGTAAGTAGGTATGAAAAAAGTATCCTACAAAAAAAAACGAGGATAGATGTTTTATTTTTTAATTCTGCAAGTTAGAAGAACCGAACTAATTGAACACGTATAATTTGTCATAAAATAGTCTACTAAATAGAAATAACAGAACGATAGAAGAATTCGTGATTTAGGGGAAAATTAGTAGATAACCATTACTGCCGATCAGTGGCGGTTTTTGATAAACGCTTGGGGGGGGGGGAAATGTTTTTTAATTTATATTTCATACATACACTATACTTCTAGGTTTCTAAATACAAGTTTAGACACTTAAATCCCCGTTGTTTTTTGGCCATTTTTTTTCTTCAGATTTTGAGCTTATTATGTTTTAAAATGATATTATTTTTTTTCTTTTTCTCTGTTAACACATTTTCTACCGGTAGTGGTGCTCCGATTTTTAAAAGCTTACCTAGTTTCTGACAGCAAATCACATCTAGTTGGTACTTTATAAAGGTCAGTTTTCGATATTCTCAATATTCTTTTTAATGCGTAAGGAAAAACTACCAAAATAATGATGAAAGAATGGCAAAATACGATTTTATCAAATCGAAATTTTTAATTTCTTCGGATATCAAAGATCAGTACAGACTATTTTTTAACAACTATTTGTTATTTACCTCAATGCCAGTGATTTATAAAAAACTTTGGAATCATAATGGTTTATTTTGAATAATTTATTATAGACTATAGTTATATATATATATTAAAATAATGCAATCAATAAAGATTTTAAAAAAAAAAGTTCAAGGTAAGGTCGATCCAATTATCGCCCCTCCCTCCGTAAAAGCGCCACTGCTACCGGTCGACTATATCAATTACTTTTTCAAATACGGGCGTTATGAATCAGTTTTGGAACTAAAATGGAAAGTAAAGAGAGAGAAGAAGATAACAGAAAATTATTTATATTCATAATCTTAAATTTAGATATTTTATTCATTAGAAGGTCGTGTGACTTGGTAGTAGAATGTCTTTGGCAGTTCCCTAAAACCCACGTTTAGGACACTGTAATATATTGTATTGGATTGTTTGGGGTCTGCGCCACAGTTGCATGTCTAAGACTTTGTAAGTATCCATTTATGTGAATACCTGTATAATGGTACTCGTACATCGATTTCGCATCATATCCTGCACAACGTCAAATGCGATTTCGATGGTTAATGATCTATCTACCATTATTGATGAAAATTTATCTTCCAATTTTCCAGTAATGCAACGATTATGTTACTGTTTTTTAAAACTAAAAAACAAAAGAATGTTAAATTAAAATAACGTTAATCTGTACGTACATGGATTGGACTTTTAAAAAAATGCTATCATTCCAATCCACTATACTTCAAAAAATAACTACTGTCCGTTCTCCATTATCTATTCTATAACACTACATTGAAATCCACAAATCAACACCATTTCCAAAACTAACTCCGTAACCATCTATAATTTACCATCATAATCCTCGAGAATTAATACATTCGATTCTAAGATCATTCGCGGAAATGCAACAAGAAGAAACCGGCTGAATTGGCGCTTGGAACTAAGTCCTTTAGTTTATTTTTATTACGAAATTAATATAAAACTATAAAAAAAAAAAATAGTAATCAAATACGTGTCGTTACTACGTCTTCATCAGTCGTTCGTGTTTTTCTCTTAAAACTTATTGTCTCATATAGGTACACGCTATTAAAATATATTGTACGTAAAATGTAATTAAAATTAAATGTATTATCTATTGCTTGTACAACGGTGTTGATTGTTGAACGCAGTGCGTAAATAAATGTTATTTATTTTTTGAAAAACATTCCATAGAAATCATTTATCGATCACCGAAATTCATAAATATTCATATATATATATATATATATATGTCATATTATACCATAGACATATAATAATACTAGATAGCCGTCTTCTTATTATCAGTGAAGCCGACGCCATATGCAATGTAGGCACAATCGGTAAACAAACGTTATCAAACTGCGATTGATTATATTTAATTATA
>JAIPRL010011529.1:0-13393 GCA_025469235.1 Pemphigus obesinymphae
GGCAGAAATGTGCGAGCTATCCGGTCAGAACTACGAGACAAGGAATATCAGAAGTGGAAAGGCTTACCTCAAAGAGGAATAGGGGCGTTATGGTATGATAAGTGTACGTTAACCAACTCATGGGTATCAAATAAAGGAGGTCTTTCGAGTAGCGAATGGTCCAATGCCGTAAAGGCATCAATGAATTCAATGGCTAACCGTGGAACGGGCGGGCGCAGTGTGGATGGTAGCCGCCACTGTAGATTTCATATCTGTAGTGAGAATAAAATTATAGAAACTCTACCACACATACGAGGTGCATGTCCTAAAACGGAATTATTGCGCAATTCATCTCACCATCGGGTCCGTACCTCTATAGCCGATCTTTTTCGCCAAAAAAAAATATTTGAAGTATTCGAAGAAGTCCACTGTGTATCGGTGATAGATAATAACGCGCAAAACCGTCGTGCTGACATCATCATAATAGATAGAAGCAAAAACCGCGGTCTTGTCCTAGACCCGACAATTCGCTGGGAACCAAATGACCCACAGCTGGATAGTGCAATAAATAAAGAGAAGAAAATCATCTATGAACCGTGTATCCCGTGGCTTCAGCAACATTATGGCATCGCGAATTGGGAAATGTTTGGACTTTGGTTTGGTGCTCGAGGTACAGCCTCAGGATTCTTAAAGTCATTCTTCCGATCATATAATCTCACTATGGAGGACCTTATCAAAATATGTCTTACTATTTTGAAAGATTCATTATATATAATAAATTACCATCTTTATACATAGCAAAACATGTTCGTCTCTCTCGGTTTTATTATATAGATATTTTATTTAGAAGTTCATTGTTAAATTTAAGTTTACTATTATGTACTATTATATTGTTAACAAATACCTACTATAAATTTCACTTTTTCCCTATGTATATATATTTTCAATATGACAATGTATATATATTGAATAAGTATGCTGTGTCCATTGGCAACTCACATTGTAAGCAGCTCGCTTTATTTATTTATTTAATAAAAGTTGTTTCTCTCTGGTGAAAATGCACACCTCCAGTGACATAATATGTATACATAATTTAAGGTTTCCATACAAAGTATTATACAATATAGGCACGTAGAGTATACCTACGTAGATTATTCACAATCGTTTAACTAATTAATATCATAATACTTACTTTTAAAACGTATTGAAAACTAATTATACGCTTTAAGGGTTTGGTATTTTTATATTAATAAGTTTATGAATATTTATGGAATAAATGTAGTCATTATATTATAAATTAATAACACTATACAAATTTGTCATAAAATGTATGTTTGAATATTAAAATATTAGACGTTACAAAGAAATAATATTGAAAAACGTTTTATCTTTTTTTTTTATTTAGATAAAAAGTGTTTACCTATTTTTTATCTTTTTATAGATAATATAAATTATAAAGTTATAAATATCGTTTATCTTTATTTAGATATAATTTTTGTAATTTATTTTTTATCTTTATCTATACATTTTAATTATCTATGCTGAACACCGATCGTTACAACCGGTTGACCTGAACTGCGGTCTTGTTTAGGCACACCTCGAGAGTAAGCGATCATCGGTGGTGCTGTCTGTTTTCATTTGTCTGTTATGTTCATGGCATGCGACATTTTGGGTACTTACGATCGGACTGCCGATCACAATTCATAATTTTTGTTAGTTTACAGCTGTTTGTACTTAAAGAACTGTAATAAATTACGTTCTCTAATACATTGACAATCGTATGTGTATTTTATGAAAAAAAAAAACCTGTGCCTCGGTTCATTGTCGGATCACGTGTTAAATCGGGGGGAGTAAAACGGCTGTTCCTAACTGTTTTTTAAATTAAATTTAAATCAATACATTTTTATCATTTTTGTTTTTATACTACCTTAGTTCAAGAAAATGTTTTGAAAACATTTTAGAAATATGAACTTCTTGACCAAAAATTATTTGTACAATATTTCTCAATATTATTTCTGAAATTTTTTTACAATGATCAAAAACTATTTTGAAAATCATATAATTTTCGTGAAAATATTGTCATCATATTTGTAAAGTATTTTAATGCTCTGTGAGTAAGGGGTAAGGAAGGATACACGGTTATTCGATTCATTTTGGCGAATTCTATATTCCTCATTTTTGCATTAAGTATTGTAGTACCATAAAAATAAGACTGGTAGGTAAATACAGAAAGATAGAATTTTCTAAGTTAGACAAACATTTTTTATTATTTCAAATTGTAAACATAAATAAAATCATTACTATCATAATATCGATATATTAAATTGTGGAAATATAAATTTAAAAAAATTCTATCTACTTATTACCTACTAACATTATGAAAATACGAGTACCCACAAATATTTTAAATAAAACGGTGAATATTGGTTGAAAGGTTTGTTACTTTTTTATGACCATAGAAATAATATATTCTATATATGTGTTATGGTGCAGTATTTTAAAAATTATTATTATGGGTAAGAACGTGATTATTTTCATTTTAATCAACGGGAAGTGCGATGACCGGCCCATTACGATTTCCTGCCCAGGACAAACTAATTATTTATTGGTTTTACACGGAGACTATTATATAAATATTAAATATTTAGAAGACACGCTTACTCACTTTTTAATGGGAAAATGTTGTTGTCACTACTGCAACGTGACCAAAATCAGAAGTATAATATATATATATATAATATACACATTTATTTATTATTATGTTATTTGATATAAGAAATATTCAAACAAAAATGTTAGGAAGGTATAAAGAATTTGATATTTTTCAAACAAGATCAATAATAAGGTATATATATATATATGCGCTATATTTTAATAGATTATTAATATTAATTTATTGTAGTTCCTATAGTATCTATTGGTATTATACCAATTGTTTTTAAAAAGTCCTAGAGATGTAAGACCGGTAAGTTTATCCAGTAAATTTACGAAAAAAAAATCGTTTTACTCATCAATTTGTCGACAACTTAATGTATGATACGAGTACAACATATTTTATATTAAAATAAATAATAAAAATAATAATTTAAGAAATCCGATTAGTAGGGGTGAAAATACTTGGCTCGTAGGGTGTCAGTAGAGATGAGAGTAGTTTGCAATTTGGAGAGGATAAATTGAATATGATTAATAAACGATCCTAAGTGATGTGTACTTTGGTAAATGGTTTTTCAAAAGTACCAATTAGATATAGTTATAAAGTGTATAACTATATTCTATACTAGTATACGATATCTCTTTAAGTTTACTTAATATAATTAAGGAAACATTACTATTTTCGGTTACTCATACAAACCTATATTCAAATGTACAATATATAATAATAGTCATATTATTATAATATAATATATTGTAATACTTATATTTACAATGGCATTATTATAAATATTTTTATTTCAACTTCATCGTATAAAAAATGTTTCTTATTAGTACAATATACTTATTAGTAGGTACCTACTACAATATGGGTTGATTTGCATGACTTAATGTATATTGTTTGCATATAAATATTAATTAAGTGATTGATTTCTAGATGACAGATTTTGAGGATTGTACAAGACATTATTTCGGAAAGGTATAGTAATAAACCTTTATAATTTTGAATAACCGCGTAAAATGTATAGATACCTAATAACTACATGTATACAATAAATTTACGATCAATTAAGCTCTTTTTTAATTGTATTTTAAATATGATTTAAGCTGTTATTAAATACCCGCATTCACCCGGGACTCAATTTTTATTTCCATTTAAATGCATTATGATAAATTGTATTATATTTACTTAGGTATTTAATTTTATTATTATTTTTGACGTTGAAATTAATGTTGAAATTCATTTGCCTCCCTCCCTCTTAAATAAAAAACATTATCATTAAAACATCTCTAAGCATTTGTATTATGCACCTGCATTCGATAAACCGTTTTAGGCGTATAAAATGATTTAATTTCTAAACTACATAGCACGAGCGTTTTAAAGTTGCTTACGTGACATTAATGCGTTTTAAATTCAATACGTTTTAACGTCATCATATAAACGTAGTACCTAATAGAATGTTAACCTCCAGCTGGAATAAATACATCGGCTGTATCTAACGGTTTATGGACAATTGAAAAAAATCGTTTTCTTGTAGGTAGATACAAAATGAATAATTACAACAATATAATTTAACTTATTTGTTTTGAGGTAAAAGAACAATATTGTTACGAAAGCGCAACTTTTAATTATAAAGTACATATTATTAATGCTGGACGAGTTAAAGAATTTTTTTATTTCGTTAAGTTAAATTAGTAAAAAAAAAAATCAAGTTAGTTCAGATAAAAGTTAAATTTGAAAAAAAAGCAATTCAATTTAGTTAAAAGTTAAAATTAAAAAAAAAAATCATCCATATAGGAACATTATTTAAGAATTAAGAGAATGTCACATTGTCACACCACGAAAAATAGTCCGTAAAAATATAATTTCGTACTTTAAGTATTATATCGGCTAGAATAATCGCAGATAAATAATTTTTACATCGATAAAACGTTGACAACATTTATTACATTTTTGTTTTATGTTGAAATTTTATTTTTCATAAGCAATTTGAAATTTTAATATTTTGATATTTTTAAGGTTCAACCATTAGAGATTTGAAATATTTTACAAAAAAAAAACCTCTGTCAAAAGTTAGAAACAGTTCTCTTCTTATATAGTGCCAATATTAATAATTTATGAATATTCTGAAAGCCATAAAGCTTGAAGTACGAAGGTGGTTTTTTTTTAACAAGTATTGCGATTACACAAAAATAAAAGGTGAAACTAACACGAGAACATTTTTAAGTTACTTTTAAAATATATAAATATTTATTCTTAAATTGTTGGATTTTTATTCTTTTTAAAATTTCATAAAAATTGCCTATATAAGACTTCTTAAAAAATGGGTGTGTGGCATCCTCTTGATATTCAAAGTAATTGACCTAAGCTAACTGGTAGGTACGGGCACTTTAACCTCCACGTTTAGAATAGTATTCGCTTTCATAATCAGCTGTATATTCGATATAGGCCCTAGAGAATTTCCTTTATATAAACGCTTTGGGATAGGACAGTATATTGTGCAGTAATACCATTGAATAGATTATATTATGAGAAAGGATATTTCAAATGTAAACAAAAAACCCTCAGCCGTTTTCTCATTTGGCAATACTTATATCAATATATTGATTTAAATATGTTATTTTATTATGCAATTTTCATTTTTTCTGTGCTATATTCCTATACACATACAATTCGTACGGTACGATTTAAGTTGTCTAAAGTTTGTAAATTGTGATATTCACCAATAATATTATTTCAAAAGTTCGTTTTGGTATCAATTGTTCTGTACCATATTGTGACAATAAAGTGTATGAAATTTGTAAATATGTTTTAATTTTTATATCCGAAATATGTTCTTTGTGTAGAATTTTGAAACGTTTACAATTTTTTACAGTATAAAATTTATTGCAGTTACAAACAAAGCTTATAAATACCATAATGATAGTAATTGATAGAAAATTAAAAATTTTTTTGTACATATTATTTATGGTTTTAATTGAATTATTGAATAATAATAATATCAATAATTTCATTTACTAAAATAATAAAATACAATCTATTTAATATATTTCTCTGTTCTAGATTTCGATTTTAGTGTGCAAGAATTTTATTTTGAATTAGCTTAATGTGATAAATAATTAAATAAAAAAGTTCGTTATAACTAAATATTTAAACTGACTACATTTTTCATAAAGCATTTTTGGGAGGTTTTTTTCTTGGAAAAATCAGAATGTTCAAGTTTTTTTTTCTTCTAAAATAGATCCTTTAAAAATTAATTAGAATGCAAATCGCTTAATGTAATAATTGAAATTCAAATCTGTACTTATATCTATACGACTGCAATTAGTTACGTTTGACATAAACTCCTGCACAAGCCTATGTCAATAAATATTTAATTAGGTACTAATATGTGTACATATTTTACGGATAGAATCATGAGATTATACGTGATTCATAAATTACTGCACTATTTGTTTTAACTTTAAACGTAAAGTAAATTCATTACATAAAAAATTTGGGTTACGAAAATGTATGTAATTTTAGAAATGTATCTATCGAATAATTGTAATTTTACTATTTTTAAATAGTAATTTTCTCAAGATTATATATATATGTATATTTATATGTGTATGTGTTTATAGTATACATGTGATTTAAACTCGATAGTTTTAAAATATGATGAAAAACATTTGTAAATTGAAATTTGCGGATTAGTAAAATATATGTTTTATTACGTATACGCATTTCTAATATTCATTTCCGGCGCTAATATCATTTAAAAACGTGCATGGTACTTCCTATGAATAAAATATTATAATTTATTAGGTATGTATCGAATAAAATTTCCTGTTGGGACACCAATCACGATATAATATAGTTATGACGTCGTTGATATTAATTGAAGTGCAGATAAAAATTATGCGATGTAGCTCTGAATTTTGATTGGTAGTTCCGTATGCGGTATGTCCCTTATTTCCCAATATGGTTAACACTAATACACGATTACAAAATGTTGAATTCTCACATGATACAAAAACTATATATGTTTTTTTTTTTTGTGAAAAATTAATATCAAATTCAATATAACTATTACTTACTCGAAAAATCAAGATTTTGTTAGTAATTTTATTATTTAAAAAAAAAAAAAAAATATGTGCATTTAAAATCATATTTATCCAAAATTAAAAGTCCTATTATAATCCAGATTATAAATACAGACAATTAAATCATTATATTTATAAGTTATTCTTCTCTCTATCTTAATAATATAGTTAAAAAAAAAATTAAAAGTACAAGTCAAATTTGTAATTCTTTTCAGCTAAGTATAATTCTTCGGGCATACCAAATCAGTAAGTTTAGAATTTGATTTATACCTCTCCTTAACGATTTGTCAGATCACATATTATGTCATAATTCATAACTTTGTTTAATATACATATATCACTAAAATTAATTATGTGAAATGGATTTGGTTTTAGTAATAGACATTTAATCTTAAATATTAACTTATCTAATTAAAAATAACACATTAAAAATATGTAATTAAATATGTAATATATGGTTTTTTTTTTAATATTATAATAATTGTATCATATAATATTAGCTAAGGAGAATAATTTGGGGTAGGGGATTTCCCTGGTACCCGGGTACACATTTTTTTAGGTTAAATAATTAGTTACACTACTAATTGCATAGAAACACTTCTCCCCCATTTATAGACTCATCCGTGAGCGTTTTTCTCTAAACTTAAAATTGTAATTTATTATGTTCATATATTTATCAGGAAATGTAATAAATTCATATAAGATATTATATTATGATGTAATATATTTTTGCATAACATTTATACATGGTAAAATGGTTTCTAATATACTATTATGTTATTAATAAATAATATGCATGTGAAACATTGTATTATAACTGTGACATACAAAACATGTACAAAAATAACGTATTATAGGAGATTGAAATACTGAACTTCATTGTACTGTTACACACAGAATACATTTTTAAAATACACAGACAAAATTAAATTGATTGTTCACAATATAAAATATTATAATTCGGCAAGACTAGAACTATGAAATTATTCTAAATCCAATATAAATTCATGTTTATCGCAAATATTATAAGCTTTAAAGAATAGAAAAACTTCCGGCATGAAGTTTGCGTTCAAAAAAATGTACTATAGGTTAGAGTTTTAGTGTTAGCGAACCTGGTTTTATAGGTTTGACCACATATATTTTACCTTCTAGGGGTTGCCTAGTCCAAAATATGTCTTAAAATTATAAATTCATTCCGTCGGTGCATCGATGTCGGATTGTCAATTTCTAAATAATTACCGGGCGTGTTTCCTATTTGTACCTCTGCATATTCAAGGTAATTTATAATTGTTCTGGGTTTGGGTTACTAATGCGCACTAGTGATGGGAATTATTCGAATTGGTTAATAAATCTTCGAATATTCAAAAATTATGATTTTTATTAATATACATGTATTATACATGTATTTAGGTAATGAATAATATTATTTGTACATAATACATATTTATTTAACATAAAATAATTTTGTGTATAATATGGTAATTACTAAGATTTTTCTATGCTGAGTAATATTTTATTTTATTTTTGTATGTACAATTACGGGACGAGCCCAAAAGATATCAGAACAGTAAGAAATTTTATAAAAAAAACTAAGACTATGACTAAACTAAAAAAAAAAAAAAACCTGGATGAAAGTCACTGAAAACTGGCTTTTTAAATAAAAAAAGAGTCATGGTTATCGCGTTCGCGTCGCTTGGTTTATCTTGAGCGATTCTACTACGTTGCGTTCGCGAGATTTTGCATAGTTGTACCTCTATGGTTTGGAGTGCATACACGTACTGTGCGTTTTAAAAAGTTATTATTATTATTATTTACTAAGTTATTGGCATTATGGATACATTTAATAAATTGAAAATTCATGTTTTGAACGACCGATGTCAACTGCATGTAGGTACTCGTTGCAAATAATTGTTACGGCGTGGTTGGGCCTCTATGTATTATACCATGGAAGCTTCTAGAACTTTCTATTGTTTTCCCTTGTTGTGTTTATATAATATTCTAGTACATTCTTCGAGCAGTCAGTTCGCGTTCGCACCGCGATCAAATTTAGATCGCCGATCGCTACAGCGCAAGGCAAATCAACTATATTTTAATTTACCTTGTATCAGTAGCCGTGCGATCTAATATCGCGGTTCGCGTAAGTGAAAACGTACCTTAAGCCTGATATATTATAGGAAACACTTAGTGCTGTATAGTAATTTGGCCAAATAAATCGTATTATTTAAATAAATCTAAATATCTTGTTTGATAACTATTAATATTGATAAACGACAAGAGTTCTAGATGTTCTGTGAAATAAATTATAATAATATGGGACTCGTGCATGTGCAGTATGTTTATGGTTCAGTTCTGTACGACTTAAACCATAGATATAATATATAATAAATTATATACCTAATTATTTATATAATTTATTATATATTTAAAATTTAGTCGCTTCTCGAATATGATAAACATTATCAATGCAAATAGTTTATAGAAAAATGTAACTTCGGTACTTTTGAAGTAGGTAAGTCAGTAAAGTAACGTCATAAAAATAATTTTAAGGTCACTTGTAATGTAATTGAATTACTTTTTAAAAGTAATTTACCCAACATTGCTTATGTGCTATAGGCAGGGCCGTCCCAAGGGAGGGAGATTCGGGGGGAGGGTTTTCCAACCCCCAACTTCGCAAAGCAGTCGGTCAAATTAAGTTTAGTGGGCAATATTAAAGTTCAGTCGGAAAATATTAGAAAACGTCGATGGCATTTTTTTTTTTTGCTTATTCACGTTTTGAATGAAATATTTTGAAACTTTGTCGGCAAATTACAAAAAATGTTAATTACCTTTTTTTTTTTTGCTCATTATATGTTTTTTAAGAGAAGTATTATATTATATTTTTCACATTTTCACCCCTCCAAAAATTTTCCTTCGAAATGGCCCTGGCTGTAGGTATCTAAAATCATTTGTTTATATTTATACCACGATGGTATGGTGTGATGTAATATACCCTATAATATATATAATACCATCATGTAAGGTAGTTTATAGTTTTAATTTTTAAGGTGTAGATTCCTTTATGTGGCGCATGATCAAAGCGGTCGGTTTTTTAGCTGCACCAATATTGCATTGTCTATTTAAAAAAAAAAAATATAGTGATTCCTTAATGTGGCGTCAACGACTGCTCCAAATAAGCATAAGACGCGTGGCCAGCTCGATACGTGAATAAAATCGTATAATATCTAAATATAATAATTTGAAAATATTTCAATACCTAAATTTCAAAAGTAATTTGAAAATAATCACATGTTAATAACACTTTTTCGTAATCGTGATATGTGTTCAAAATAAAATATGTTTATGTAAAACTGTTTGAACGAATTCATTTAAATAGTTTAAATATCTATTATAAAATCGATAGAAGACAATATTTTGGATTTAATGATACGAAAAAATTATTGTTGCTTAAAAGAAGTATAAAAATTAACTTTTCAAAACTTTAATTTCATTTGTTTAAATTAGTTCATAAAAAAAAACTTAAACGATTTTTACTTCAAAATATTTTTCTCTATAGATTTTATTATATGTGTTTTAACTCTAAAATCTCTGTAATAACTTTTTTTAACAGTGTTACGTAAACATGTTTTTACCATTGAAAAGCTTCGGTAGAGCGTTCTCTTACTAAATTATTATTATCGACTTCAATATTAAATTTAAGATATAAATCATAATTAGGTAAATAATTAATCTCAACTTAAAAACTTTTTTAATTTTAACAGACCATTTCTGTTTAGTGTGCCCTTATCCCATTTATTTATCCATCATGCCTCTAAAATTAAAGTATATTTATAATTTAGTAATTATGGCAGTTAGTTTTAATTATACCTAGATATTTATATAATTGAGTGCTTAAAAAAGGACTTTTAAAATTTTTTAAGAATGCGCAAAAATTAAATTTAAGATATAGAATCGTTTCATGTGTAAATAATTATCATTATAATTATGGGTCTACAAATCATAATTATAGTTTAAAATCGTTTTTTTGAATAAAATTAATTACTTAATTAATTAGGTACTATTATTTTCAATTGCAATCCATCCGCATAGAGTATCTTGTCAGACAATCTAAGGACTTTCAATGCCTAATTGTCCGAAATTTTTAAATTCATAAAAATCTATTTTAATTTTAACTGCATATATTTTATATTTTTATACACTCAAACTTTTAGTCATAAAAATAACTTATATACTTAAATAAGTAAAAATATATAAGCATTATATCTATTATGGATAGTAAAAATCTGTTTACGAAATTCGGAACATCTTATAATCTCCAGTAGTTTTGGACATCATACATGGCGTTTTTTGGCAAATAATAATAATAATAATAATTATATATAAATATATATTATGATATAGGTAGTAATATTTTAATATAATATAATATTCAAATCAATATTACGAGTAATACATTTTGTTAAAATTGATATTTAATATATAATAATATACATTTAAATTCTATATAGTTACTTTTTAAAGGGTTAACTATTGTCTACTATTAAATTTTAATAAATTGAATAATTTTTTAAAAAAATGAAGCAATTAAAAACGTTTAAATATCTGATTTATACATTAATATGATTTGTAAGTATTATTTATAAGTGCTAAAATTATGGCAACCATACTGTGAAAATTGTCTTATACGTATTTTTCAATCATATATTAATTTTTGATTCTGAGCGTATCCAGGAATATATTGGTTTTACAATGATGTAATAATTTTTTATTAATATACTTTATCGGATAGAAATAGTTGAGTAGGACTTTTTGAGTAAAGAGATTTCTGAAAAAAAAAAAATGAAAAGAAAAATGATTTTATAATTTTATAGTTTTATATATGTAATATTTGCGACTATAAAACCAAAGAATTATTATTATTATTATTACTATTAATTATTATTATCAATATAGAAAATAATAGGAAGACATTTTTAGCATGTTATAATATAATATGCTAAAAATTTTTTCGATATCAACATTATCGATGGCTTATTTTTTTTATTAATTTTAACGACCGTTTTCCGTCCTACCGATGGTACAGGAGAGACCGAGGTCAGTTGGCCATAGTCAATCGGCCTGCATATATCAAGTATCGAAATAAAATGTATGGGTATCGCACATCTTTATTCTCTACAATTCTACTAAAAAAAATGTATGGGTATATTTTAAGAAAAATACGGTTTTATAGAAATTAATAAGTTTGAATAACCTACTTTGCAAGCGTGCTAAATTTCCGGTTTTTAAACGTGTTTTAAACAATGAACTAAAATTCCTTAAATAATTATAAAACAATTGGTTGAACCTACTATGCTTATGTATATACACCTAAAACTAATAAAACGAATAAATACTGTAAATAATAATATTAGCAATCATAGCCAAATTATAAAGACAGATACGGACGTACAATAAACGTCTAATATAAAACGAATAAAAATTATCTCCATGGTAACATAATTAACAAATTTGTAACCATTGGCAGCCTCTGCAACTCGTGCAGCACTTAATATTTCAGCCACCACATGACAGATAATATTTTAGATAAGTTTTTACCGATTTTGTAATTACACAGACGAAAAACAAAATCAAAAATTTAACGAAGAACTTGAACGCTGGTACAGTACAATTGATTACATTAAACTGTGGTTGTCAGTGGATCACGTTTGATAGTGCAAAATTTCATTTTGCTGACATGATAATTTAATATTTTAATAATAAATAGGTACATTTATTTTTCAATAAAAATAGTGTATTGTTTATTATAAAAACTATAAAATTTAAATAATTGATGTTAATTACATAACATTATTGGCGGATAGGTCTGTTTGAATTCGGATTTGAGGTTTAATGACAAGTAGTATTTGTTATAACAAATATTAGCAGAGCTGGTGTACGTACTTGATCGTGCGCGAAATACGATTATCACATCGTTTCACTATAATTATTAATCCAAGGCGCTAAAAATGTATCAATCAAAATTCGGGTATTTTAAAAAAGTTGGACGTATCTGCGTTTTTTTTTTTTTTGTTTATAACTTGGAAGCATTTAATTTTGTTTTACATTATATAAGCTCATCGATGTTTATCCATTTTATAGGTTCTGATTCCGGTTCGGTTCTTTAAAAAAAAAACAATATTTCGATTCCGGGTTCGGTTCGTAAAAATTGTGAATTTTGGTTCCGGTTAATGCTCGTATGAACCGGTTCTTAAATTATAAACATTCAGATTAAAATGTATCAATTATATACCGTGGAGTGGTTAGGGATTTAAAAATAAAATATTAATTTTTATTTTGTGTTATTAATTTTGTAACAATTTTTAAAATGTGCTACTAAATCGTACTGTATACTATACGTATTGTATGTGCCTACTAAGTTTACATAAATAATTATATTATCTAAGTGTGTATATTGTATTTATAACGTGTATGGTATATTTAAACCCAATGTAAAATTCACACTGATAAAATTATTTATAATGGTATAGGTATAATTTTATCAAGGCTGGGCACTAACGAGTTAAAAGTTAAAATTAAGTTAAAAAGTTAAGTTAATTTTAATTAAGTTACTTAACGCGTTACTTTTTTTTCAGATTAACTTTTAACTTAATAAGTTACTTTTTTATTAAAATTAACGTGT
>JAIPRL010011530.1:0-13393 GCA_025469235.1 Pemphigus obesinymphae
TGGAAATGATTATCGTTTATCGAATATATGGGTAAACAGATATTCTACTATTTCTTGAAAGTTCGGTGTTATCGAAAACAGTCAACTACACAGGTACCTACCTAATTCTTTTTTGTGAACGATAGGGGGGATTACCCCCATTGCTCCCTGTATCCCCCCTTGTGTACGTATAAATAAATTATTTATTCTTATTTATAACTTTGGTAAAAAAAAATTCAAGACTGCAAGAATTTTGCAAAGACTAAGACCAAAACCAAGACTGAGTTACCAAGACCAAGACCAAGACTGATTTCTACTGAGTCAACAAGAACAAGACCAAGACCAAGACTGCCATGGTCTTGGTCTTGGTCTTGCTTTGTGCATCACTAGTTACATGGGCGCCCCTAAGTTCATGGACATAACACACAATCCTCACGATTTTCATTTCAATCAAACAGATGACGGTTTTTTTTATTTATTGCGTGTAAGACATTGACACAATTATAATATAGTACCTATTGTGTGAATTTCGGTTAACTTTAAAATATCTAATTCCTACAATGATTATATTATATTTTTCTACCATTTATATATATAGACATGACTAATTTTAAGTAGTCAAAAATGAAAATAAATACATATATTATACGTACCTACTTAATTTAATTAATTTAGTCTATAAAAAACGTGAAAATCTTTAGGACTGAGTCTCTTTAAATTAAAGATAAATAAATATTCAACAATTCATCAATAATAAATAAATATAGTCTATTCCTTCTTTCGTTCTTGAATTATTCATCAACGTATCCATCGTTATTTATATAATTGAATTATTTCATTTCATTTTCAAACGGTTTTCACATATACATACATTAATTTTAATACATGAAAGAAAAATTTTGCAAATATTTTTTCGCCTTTTTTTTGTTTTTTTTTTTTTTATTATAACTTATATAGTTAGTTTTTTATGTTTCATACCTAAATGTATAAATTACCTACGCGTATTATGTAGTAATACTTACAACATATTTTCCTCTAAACTGTCCATTTTCCTGAAAAAAAAAAATAATAATACATAATAATAATAAATTATTTTTTCTTCCATTAATAAAATATCACATTCCTCCACTTTCCGTTTTCCACCAAATATATTTCGATACAACGATCATACCTAGATGGACAAACATTTTAATAGAATATACAAAAAAACATGATAACTTACAGTCGAAATTAGTTATTACTTTCTTAAACATTTATCAAATACTCTAGGCACATTTTCTTTATATAAATATAATTTTTTTATAATATATACTTATTTTGTTATATATATTGTTATTTTTTATAATATATATTATTTTAGAATATATAGAGCTCACGACGGTGATGGAAATACGTATGTACCAAGCCTAAAATACTGTGTATGATACAAGTTCTATAATAATATTGTACAAGTTTGCTGGTACTAATAAAATACATATAATTCATGTTAACACAATGTCATATTAGAATAAAAATTGTCATTATTTTACTACAGCTTTTTGTTAAAACTGCCTGTCGTTATCGTTTCCAGTTCAGTTTATAAATTATACTTTAATAGCATGTAATTATAAAATAATTTAATTTTTTTTTTAAATACCCTCCTACAATTTATTATAACTAAAACTATTATTAAAAAATAAGTATAATAAAAGTTAAAAATTAAAAAATTATATATTTACAATTTGTTTTTATACCTACCAATTATTTTAGAAATTATATATTTATTCTTTATTATTTTATTTATAAAACGTTCAATTTTTAAATTAAAATTTTTATATAATTATCTACTTACCTACAATTAATTTTAATACAACAAATTTTTTTGGAATCTATTTCGGAAACTATTTACCTTTAATATTATATAATAAAAATAAAAATATATAGTAATTATAAATAATTATTATTTTGTTTTTACGCAGTTTTTGTCTTTAATCTTATTTTATTTTTCTTACATATTTATACAATATTAAATTTAACAATATAGGTACTCGTATATATTATCTGAAAATCAAGAATTGTGATATTTGTTCAAAAACAGTTAGTAAATTTTTATTTGAAAATGGATAATTGAGAAGTGCATGTATGGTTATTAGTCAGTGGAGGAAATTGGAAAATCGAGAAAAGCATACATATGTAATATGTTCAGTGGAGGAAAAATGAACAGACCTTTATTTTGAAGAAAATGGAATGGAGGAAAATAGACAGTGGAGGAGAATGGAATTTGATTTTTGGAGGAAAATGGCTACGGCCCTTAAAACGAATAAAAAAAATCAAAATTATTGTACAATAGGTACCTACTAGGTATCTATATACCTAATAATACCTAGTTAATAGGCGCAAAAGTATTATATAAAAAATCCGTCAATTATCAACAACACTAGTATGCAATGGATTGTGAAAACGTTCATTATAGTTTTTCCAAGTCCTTAAACACCTACTAAACAGTTCTCACAAATGTATGATATTGTGACGCCCGTGTATTTGGTCCGTTAAATTTTATTGAATCATTAAACTTATTTTATGCATTATCTTTAATAATTGTTGGGTACTTCATGATTAATGAATATATGTACCTATATAATTATGTACCTATCCCACTGTGCAAAGAAACATTCCATGTACGTTTCTAAGACGTTCCGTCGTAACATGGAACCATCCCAAATGTTGATGATTTGACATTGCGACAATACCGCCGGGCCAGGGCTTGAAAACGTTATTAATTTTTGCGTTATAACGTTTTTCGTTTTATAACGTTATTTTTTTTTTTTGGGGGGGGGGGGGTTTTATACTGTAAATTTAACCAAAATTCTGCAATTTACATTCTACGTAGTGTGATTTTGCTATATATTACCTGTCGGGTAGACAGAAACAACAAATGCGTGTTTAGCTATTAATATTAGCACAAGATCGCGCCCGAACGCGTGATGATGTATTTAGTCGTTTTCATATGGACATTAAAATACTCGTGTTTTAATTTGGCCTTTGGGTGATACTGATTATTTAACGTGATTTAAAAATAATATTAATATAATTAATAATCGTTTTATAACGTTATTATTATTTTTTTTTTGCGTTATAACGTTTTTCGTTTTATAACGTTATTTTTTTTTCCGTTATAACGTTTTTCGTTTTATAACGTTATCGATTTTATTCCGTTATAACGTTATAAATATAACGTTTTCAAGCCCTGCACCGGGCTTGTTAATGACGGTCTTTTTTGTTAACACTCGAAAAACGTACGTACTGTATGTTGCCTATAAATGTCCTATGTATGTTTCCTATAAATACACTCTGTATATATTGTCTATTAACACACCCCGTATGTTATCTATAAACATACCGTTTTATGTTACCTGTAAACATATCCAGAATGTTTCATTTCAATGGTCCTGTATATGGATGTGAAATTATCATAATCATATTTCATACAATAACTTCTTAAAGAAATCATTAAATATACGTAATATATGTATATAAATTATAAACAAACAGATTTATATTAGAAAATATTGTTTTTTTCTATTAATCATAGTCGCAACATAATAATAATAATATTATAGATAGGTATAATACAAACAACATAAAATACATTATCGATAGCATATTATTATTAAGTAGGTACATAGTTATATTACAATTGAAAACAAAATATAGGTACATAACATAAATTAAATTGATATAATATTAAAGAATACCTATTAATAATAAACACATTAACAAATATATTATAATATGTACACATTTTCATTTAAAAGTATATACCTACCTAGACACAAAAATTATTAAAATAGAATTAATAATACAATATTATTAACTATATTAAATATTTAAATAATTAATAACCTGAAAGAAATTGCATTTACATTAAATCATTCATTAAAAAAAATATAATTAATATGTCATACCCAAACGCCGAGTTTGTTGTCTCCGTCTTCATACACGCACAAAGTAGTAAATCTAAGTACTGGATGTTACTACAGATCGGTTAAAGTTACCTAATATTAAAGTGAATTTACTTATTAACAAATTTGTAGAGGAGAATATAAACTGTGTGCTGTAGGGTCAAGTTTTTTTTAATATTTTTTATTTTTGAACAATTTATATGCATTTAAAAAAATGAGTTATTTAACTACCTACCTAAAACTTGCCCAAAAATAAAATTATTTTAAAAAATATTGAAAAAAAATTTAAAAATATTGGTTCTTTTCTACAAATGTGATAATAGTTAAAGTTATACTTACTTTATTATCAACTATAACTGATTTGTAGTAATAATCTGGTACATAAATTTACTATGTTGTACGTGTATGACATCCTCTTAATATATTATTGCCCATATTAATTTAATGTCACGTCGAATGATTGATTTAATGTAAAAATTATTCCTTTTTCGTATAATAAATAAATAAAAAAACATTTATATTTTATGTTACAAATTTTATTACATTTATTAATTATTTCTATTGCATTAAAGTAGTATTAAACTGCAAATTACAATTATTATTGTCGCACCAACTACAAACTTACGCATATTTTACCACTAATTAAAATAATATATGGCATACAAAAACGTTTATTGATCATATTTGAATAAAACTTAGGTACCTTTTTATTGTTCTCTCACATTGAAATTCTATATGGTGAAAAGTATATATACCTAATAGGTAAATCGTAGGAATACCTATATAGAATTATTATAGAATAATAACGTTTCACTACACTGCTGGATGTGGATAACTCGCATTTGAAAAAGAATATTTATATTTACAACGCGCAGAGGGAAAAAATTTCGTTGTGACCGGGTTTCCCTGAAAACCGAAAAACAACCATGCACGTGCCGGTATCGGTTAGTATAGTTATAACGATATAAATAACCACCGGACCGCGATTATTTCACGTGCGTTTTGCCCCCCCCCCCCCATTCGAAATTTGAATTTCATTATTTCATTATTAATGTTTCATCGAGTATATCCCCTGTACGTTTCAAATATAGTATAGGCACAGATTAAATGAAACCAGATTGTGCACTCAATGCTTATCGAAAAAAAATCGAATTCGATAGTTATACTATCGAGCCCCCAAATTAGTGTTACCAATGTCCGTCAAGTTGGCACCGGCACATTATCAAAATTTTGACACCTATTTGGAGTCATTGGGACAATGTGCCGGTGCTGTGTTAAGTTGGCACCGGCAAATTTGTTTTTTGATTTACACGGAATTGAGACTATAGCAAAATCTAAAAATAGCCTAGCAAAATCTAGCAAATTCCTAGCAATTTTTTAATACTATTTTTAAGGTTCTAGCATAATGTGCCGGTGCCAACTTGACGGACTACAATAAATGTGTTTTTGAATAATAAGTCAAACCGCCGATAAACAAATATTTAGAATTTTCGATCGAGCAAAAGTCACGTAGTATGGCCCTAAACGATGGTTACGGGTCCAGCCCCCGAAGGCCGTAAAGGCCATACAAGAGGCTTGACAGTACCTACGCAAGACGACGATTATTCGAAAACGCGAGCACGTGCGTTTTCGAGATATTTCGCTGCGACCATAATCGATTTCACGGACTTTGGGGGTCCAAGCCGGTTCTCATTGAGGAAGGTTATATAAGTATAAGTCCAACACGGACTGATTTTGCAGACGGTCCAGGCGTTCGACACGGGCAACCATTGCCACGCGAGTCGCATTACCGAATTTACGTACATGCCATATAAATTATATCCTTGACACTCCTGAACGAACATCGTGTGTACTCGAATATTCTCTGTACTTGAGATTTTTGGACTTGTAACATTTTCGAATTGAGTGTATTAAATTTCTAATTAGTGTATTCGTAAATATTACTATTATTTATTGAAGATCAAGTTTTGGAAATTTATTTATTTTATTTAATAAATCCCTGACCGATTCTTGATAAACCTCGACCTCGAATGGACTGTAACATAAAATTGGCGGGCAACCGTAACAACTTCGAGGGAAAAACGGAACACAAGCAGAGATAGGTTACGCTGGCATCCGCAAGTTGGAATATATACTCAAAACTGGTATAAAAATTTGTTATATAATTTGGACATCGTTCGCGCCGAGGAACCTAGGAAGTCGAGCAGAGTAACGTGAGGGAACAACGGGTATCCAAATCAATACTATCATCACGATCATCATCAAAACCATCACCGACACGTCAACAATGGCTTTGTGAGCAAAAGTTATTTTTTTTTTGAGTATGCACGGTTGGAGATATTTTTCTTTTTATGTTTTATATACATTTTAATAAGGGTCGTCTTCTTTGGGTTAAAATTACATTTTTTTTTTTTTTGCCCATCGTATAGTTTTGGTTAATAAATAAATACGAAGTACAAACCGTGAATATATATATAGAGAATTAAATAAAATAAAAATAGAATAGAGAAAAAGTGTCTAAGGAAGTTAAAACAGAATTTATGAGCGAGTGGATTAAAAGTGGTAATAATTTTTACGAAATTATTGAACCGATAGAGATAGAGGAGAGTCCGAGTTCTACTAGTGATAGGGGAAGAACGTGAAGTCAACCGGGAACAAAACATACGGAATTGACCGTAGAAAAGAAACATAGAAAAACAAAATCTGAAATCCCAATAAATAAAGAAATAAAAATGAGATTAAATTTGACCGAGGCTCTATTTACACTTAATACCCAAATACTCGGGGGATACGGATAAACATCTGTTAATTTTAACATGTGAGTCTGTGGTCAGGAAACACAGATACCGTTGCTTGTAAAAATGATTGCAGCCACCAAATTAGTTGGAAGGGCATTTAATACGACCCGTTATAGAGAGACGGAAAGTTGGAAGAAAATAAAACAGTCGCTACAAGACACTTTTGAAACGCCACATGCGGTGGCAATCTTACAAATAGAGTTAAATTTAATCAGCATGCAAAGTAATGAAACTGTAGGAGAACATATAAATCGAGTGGAAGATATTTTTCAGAAATTGTGTGAAATAAAACTGAGAGCGATACGCTCGCTTTAGAAATAATACTAAACAACAGGCATTAATAAATGCATTTATAAATGGTTTAACTGAGCAACTAAAATTTAAATTGGAAGCAGAAACAACAAATCCGACTTTTTTGGAAGCGGCAACGTAGATCGCTATTAGTGCCGACAAAGATATCCGAACTTATAACGAAGCCCAAGAGTTCTATAATAAAACCCAAATTGATGTCCGTGAAGTTGGCCGCCCAAAGTCGAACCGCTGACTTCAAATTTGGTCATTAATTTGCAATTAATTTGTAAGCCCAAAATCAAAATTTGTAAGTCACCTCTTCTTCAATTATCCGTGCAAGTATAATTCGCCGCTGACTTCACAAATAAATTAGCTGTTTTAAGTTTTTTCAAGATTTGACTAGGTCAAAATGAGCTGTGTAATTTGTTAGTATAATATTACATAACTGCATATTTTACCACAGATTGTATATGAATACATATAGCTCACCTGCTACACAAACAAAAACTTTTCCGTCCCGGGTTTATAAATACGAAAATAAAATAAGATAATATAAGGCAGACGCAAATTATGTACCTATATACCTAATATCATTCGGTGCAATTGATGTACTTATAATTTTTTTTATCCCATTAATTTTTTACTTACAATTTTTTTTGTGAAATTTATATACATACACATTTTAATTTTAATTATTGCGTTTTTTTACTGTGGTGAGTTACGTCACGAATACATTAAAATACCAATAGGTACATTGGATTTCCAGTGACAGCGACGTATATTGCGGCAATATAGTCGTATGTGTGATATTTGTATTCTGCGCCGAGAATATATTAGACACTTTTAATGTAGTGATTTGTAGCGGAGATACTCGATTGAGAATAAAATGACCTTGGGAATGATTTTCCAGTCTACAAATATGGTCTAAGCAGTACAAAAAAAAAAAAAAAAAAACCCCAATATATTAGTTTTATTTAAACATTTTACAATTATTGTTAGATTTTATGTTTTCTGATTACGTTGATTAAATTGCCTATGCATAACCCCTTAAAAATAGTCGTTTCTTTATCAGCTTTGATATTTCAATAATTGACAGGTATTTAATTAAAAATATTAACATTTTTACTATAATATATTTTTAGTACATTAAATAATAGTATAATATGTACTTAACATTAATTAACGTTTCGCAACATATTATAGCAACTTTTAGTGCATACACAGGCAGCTGCGTGTAAATTCGTGTTTTACGATAAACATTTCGCTAAAAGATAATATAATGTATAGGTAGGTAGTTTTTAAGAATCACAATTTTAAAAATTACGGAATCCGAGTGGATTTTTCAGACCAGGGAGAGTTTTGAACATTTCAGTATTCCGCTGCCAGGGTAATTTTTTCGTACGGGTTTACTTTTATTTATTTATTTATTTTTTTTTTACACACGTTATTGTACGTAAAAACACACGGGAAAGTAGAAAAAGTTGTTTGAATAACAAATCGTGTTCTCGCGTCATTTGTCTGTGCCAAATAAACTATTCCTGTAGATTTAGACGTATCGGCTTCGATTTACATCGTGTTACACGTTGGCGCAGTCTATTATTTTGCATACAGTCGCGCGAGCCATTCGCATAAGTGATTTAGTCACATTCGTATTTTCGGTGTGCGAGCTTAAAAGATATTATTTACGTGTTTTCGGTCCGAGTCTCTTGTAACGACACCCGCTTATATAGTGACCAAATGGAAACACTCGAAAAACCTATGCACCCACGCACATGCAGGATAAACATATACGTCATAATAATGACATGCATTGTTTTATTATAATTTAAACTTAATAATAATAATAATAATAATAAATAAATACGTAGAAACTACTCTAATATTTAGCATGATTTTCGTATAACTATAATATAATATCGATTGACGTGGGGGCAAAATGGGGGGACGCTAAGGTTTTAACAGGGCTAAATTATTATTTATTTCACGTTATATTCTTCCGAAATTACAGAAACACGGTCTGCATGTTGTCTGAAATAATGCCAACTTCGGTCAATAAGAATAAAATAATTTTTCACTGTGTAAAAAGTCAAAAATTAAAAAGTTCATTTTCGCCCATTTTGGACCCCATATATATGGATCGAAATAGGGTACTTTTTACAAAATTAATAAAAGTGCGTATCAATTTGACAAAAACATAACAAAACGCAAATATCTCGAATTGATAATTATTCTATCAACCAATCTAATTATATTATAGGTACCTAATTAATTCTATTGACTTAATCAAATATGAAAATATAAGTAACATAAAAAAAAAAAAAATAATAATAATAATAATAATAATAATATGAATAATAATTTTCTGAAGCCCATATCTTTGTTAAAACATGTCATGATCGCATTTTCCATAGATTTTTCATCCCACGACTGACGATCTGTCTTTCTAGTATATATTATTCTTACCATTTTTATACAATAACCTAGGATTGAAAAAATATAAATATTAAATAGCAATATAATGTATTTATTGATATATGTACGTCCCTATTTTGCCCCGAATATGTAAACCCCATTTTGCCCCAAAACACACTTACCTTTTGAAATATTTTCATGGGTCGTTCTAAAGATTATTAACCAACAATGTCTATTAGAACACCTTTTAATTTACATGCACTATTGTTATAATTAATATGAACAAATTAATTTAAATTTTCGACAAAAAAAATTTTAAATAAAAATGTTTTTTTTTATATCATCAATATCACCAGCTAGGAGACATGGATTGTATTTTCAGCAATAACTCATTTTATAATAAAAAGAAAATAATTAAACTTCAACCACGTTTTCTAGATCGGTGAACAATTCTAAACAGCTGTTTTGGAAATGTACATTTCCATTATTTCATTACTATTTAACCATGTCCCCATTTTGCCCCATGACCCAGATTTGCCCCACGTTCCCCTACACATTTTGAGACAACTATATTTTTCTCATATAAATCTTATATAATAGTAACCTCGCTGTACTTAATTCGAACTCTTTTAGTACTTTACACCCGATGTTGACCGGGTTTTTCTAAATAAAAACCTATAAATTGATGTTTTTTGCGAGTAATTATTTTTTTTGTGTTTCTCGGCAAAATTTTTGACATTAGATTTGGATAGACAGAATTTGAACATGTTAACATAGTAAAACAGATTTTTCAAAAATTAAATGGTTAATTTGGTACTTAGGACCATGGTTTATGATTCATTAAAATCATTTGTTAAAAAAAAAATGCAACCTACCGGAATTTAGTATCAAAAATTGCAGGTGAAGTTGCCATTAAAAAAATGAAGTTGTATTGCGTTACACGGGTATACCCAAGGATTATAAAAGTTCAGCTATTTTTTCTAAAAAAAACCTAATCAAATTAGAGGTTATTTGGAAGGAATTATTTGCGTTACTTTCTCAATGGAACTTGAAAGTGGAATTTGTCTTTGACAACTTTTGATACATGTGCCTCATTCTTTTTTGAATATGTATATTTTATAAATTTTCTATTATTTCATGAAAATAATTTGCAATTAAATTTATGTCCGAAGCATAGATAAAGTACATGAAAATCCTAAAAATGTACTATGAATAGTTATGAATAGTAATGTATCGGCTATAACGAAAATAATGTCAGTTGTAAGAATAAAGAAAAATAATTTTTAATTTCTTAAAATATTTTTCAGTTATTTATAATTCTAAAATGGGTCTTAATTTATTTTTAAATGATTAAATATAAATATTAAAGCGTGTATTTTTATATTTTTTATATTTAATAAAATGAAAATATCTGTGTATAAAAAATATAGGATTATTTTAAGTCCTTTATGCGGTGATTTTGATTGCATTAAGTAAATATTTTAAAGTAGGTTATTCCTTTTTACTGTTTCGGTTATGATATTCGATTACAAAGTATTTGTATTTTTTTTTTTACAGTTGAAAGATATTCATATTTAATAAAAAACGAATAAATAAAAATCCATCGGTATTTCGTTTAATTGTTTGTGAATATTTTGGATTTTATGGTAACATTAAATATACTTATGCCTTTAATTCCATTAATATTTTACTTTATATCTATCCCAGTCTATTTGATGTAGTTATACATAATCTACGTGTATAAATTACTTACTTCGTTCAATTGATCCCGGATTTCCGAATCCCACAGTCAAATTACAGGGTCAAAAATGCATGTAAATAATGTTAACAAAGTGCCAAAATAATAATAATTGGATAAGATAGTTGTATCTATAATTTGAATGATATAAATAAGGAATATCTGTGAAATTTTTTAAAATAATAATCATTTTGGATAATATAATATAGGTAATTATAGGAATAATGAAAAATCGAACTCTTATTTAAACAATTTAAAAATTATATATTTTTACGAACAACTTAAGGCAGAGGTCCCGAAATTCTCGGTTATTATATATAAACATTTTGATGGAGACGAAAAATGTAAAAATGTTTACAATTTTATTATTCGGAGAAATGATTATATTTTCATCTATATATATTTTTAATTAGTTGACACTATAAGTCGGCTAAAATAAATAGGTATGATGTCAAATTTTGTGATACCATATTATGGATAACATAATCCGTCATAATAATTTTCTACAAATAGTATCAGCTCACGGTTGGTCATAATTTGTAGTAAGTGCATTAGATAAATTGTATTTGTAAGTAAATTATTTTATTAAATTTGAATCCTAAAATAATGAATAGAAATTTAATTATTGCATCATAATATTTTACAGTTGAGTAAACACACGAATCCACTCTGTATTTATGTAATTCATTTGCCAACATCTCATCTTTTGGGAATTTGTGAATATTTGAACGAGACGAGTTTTTCTACATCTTTACGTACTCTGTTATTCAGATATCCCTCAGCAAAATTTAAAGAGACCAAAATCCAATGCAAATAGAATATAAATGAAATTAATAAATCATATATTAAATGTTTGAAATTAACAAGCACGCAATTGTCATGTCGAAAAGTATTAAATATAATTAATATAGAATTTTAATTATCATTATTTTCAAGTAATGCTTCCAACTAATAATGTTCGTAATACGGCACAGATGTGAATATTATTATCATAAAATTATAATATATATAGTTATCAATTTTGTTCCGAGTACATTATAAATATATAGTGCGTGGATTGTGATAAGAAAAAAAATATTAATATGGACTTTTTTTGTAATTAAGCCGACATACGGAGGGGAGAATTCGTGATATAATTAATCTAACGACTCACCGAACCTAACGAACCTATATATAAATAATATACATAAAACCAACATACTATTTTTAACTAAGGGAGCTAACTGAGGGAGTAACAATTTAGTTTTTGTAATCAACCTACCCAACCAATCTACCCGACTAACTTACATAATAAAATCAAAAACCTAGGTTCCACAAAAATATTACGTACTTTTATTTTGTACACACGAACATCTTCAGTACACAATAACTTACCTAACCAATTATTTACCTGACTAAACTATTACCTATAACTAATTTATGTCTAGCGTAAGGGTGGATACAAGGGGAGGGTAATAGGGCAATATGGTAATGGGCAATGGGGTAATTGGGTGACGGGTAAATGGGTAAATGGGGGTAACGGGGCAATGGGACAATGGGGAATTCGCTCCCCCCATTAACAAAAAAAAAATTGAAATAAAATGACGTAAAAAATAGACTGATGACTTTTTTTTTGCTTTTTTTTGCTTATAACTCATAAATTTAACTCCTGTTGGACCACTGTATCTGCCTCTGTTCTAACGACCAAAGACTGGAACCTTTTAATTTTATCGGCACTGGTTTCGGTTCCGGTTTTTAGTGAAAAAATTTAACGGTTTTGATTCGGTACCGGTTATTTAAGAAAAAAAATATGTGGTTCCGGTTCCGGTTCTCGTCAGTTTCAAATAAAATATTAAATATCATATTCTGGTTGGTGTAAAATATTTGAAAGTCTATATAATACACATAAATATGATATAATAGTAATAATAATAATATAATAAATAGTTGATGAGCTAATTTTGCGTTTTTGGGAAGTATCTATTTCAACGAAAAAAGTCGTCGACCTTTTTTTTGCTTATTTGTGTTTTTAAAGAAGTATTTAAACTTTTTTTTAAATTTTATTTCGTACAAATTTACATTTTCCATCGGGCATCAAAATCCCTAGTTCTACCTACCTCTGGTTCTGTACCCGGGTAGCAATTGTGGTTCATACACAGTTCAGTTTTATATATGTTTTTGCGGTGCTGAACCCAGTTCAAATTTGGTTCATAGCCCCGACCGTAAGAGCGATTTGAATACGGAATTTAACATGC
>JAIPRL010011531.1:0-13392 GCA_025469235.1 Pemphigus obesinymphae
GTATTCCTGGAAGTCACACACACTAACAATCATTTATTACTCACACACTCTCACGGCTCGTATGCTTGCGTATTTTAAAATGCCTATTCAAAACTCCTTAGAAACGGACCGTTACCAATCCCCTTAAAGCGAGTTTGTACAAAGTCTTAATTTGTGCCATAATGACACCCCGTTTTACGATGCAACGCTTCAAAACCGTTCTATGCGATCTATTTCAACATTTAGCGACATTGTGGTACTCAAATATTGTTTTTTTTTTTTTTTTTAATTTTGAAACAAGAATAAAAACAAATAAATTACACGCGTTCCAATGTTATAATTTCAATAATACGGACTTGTAAACAAACGACTCCTTGCGCTTGTCGATAAATAATATTGTCACACTAATACGTACACAGGTCGATGATTATGAAAATTCGTTTATAATAAATAATTAATTTGATCGGCATGTACGCCATCCAACCACGAATGTTATTACTGGTTTATCTGACAATATTATTATTGCAGTAATACAACTCAATACTTATTTTGCACGACCGTTTCTATCGTATAATGGAAATTCATAATGAGGCCGTAATATGTGTAATTGAAAAGGAACTAATATTATAATTTATTTATTTTATATGTATTATTCTATATTGTTATACGTATATTTTTTTTATCTTTTTTTGTATATGCAGTTTGAAAGACCAAATGTAACGAACCATTCCCTAAGCAAAGGCAGGGAGATTGGTTTCCTAATAGGCTCAAGTAATTTTGGATAAGTATAAAAAAGGGTATAAAATAATATATAAAACCACGTATAAAATAACAAATAACTGAATCTCTATTAAATTATAAACGAAAAACACGAAAAATAGAATAATACACAGTTTTTTTTACAATGGAGGCAATGCACTGCACCACAAAATAATAAAATAAATGTTGTATAATTGTGTTTATAATAATTTTAAATATAATTAAATGATTGCTAGGTATTTGAATTCAAACTATGTATTAATTTGTATCAGTTCAACAACAGAAAATCGTCCCTCAAATGGATTAAGAAAAAGTACAACTAAAATCGAGTACTAATAAGTACTTACAATTTTCTCTATAGACTATCACTATCACTATTTACTGGTAAGTAAATATATATTACATTTCTAAGTTAATTATCATTTATCATATTCTCGTAAGTACCTATACCATAATATTATGGTTATGTCCATATAAAATTTTATTTTATTCATTATTAACCACAAAAAATTAGTTATTTACAATACTAACAATAAAAAGTTGCTGTATGAAAAATGTCCATAGACAAAACCTTTTCATACTCCATATATATTTGAATTTTATCGAATAGAACATATTCACATTAACAACATCTTAGTATGACCTTAGTATTATTCCCACAATGCATAATATGCTAGCTTAGCATGGAGTATTATGTAGCACGACAAGTTTATAAACCTAGATGGTAAGTTAGACAACTATAGATGATATATACCGACAATATACATATAGTACCATAATTTATAGTTAATACCTACTTACTTACTATAGTTCATAGTTAAACTAGTTTTATTTTATCTATACCATAAAATACTACATAAAAAGCGTGGTTTTTACCATAAGAAATCATGAAAACTCACATAAATAAATTAACTTTTTTTTTTTTTTATGAAAATTTCGCCATTTTGATTTTCACAATAGAATAATAGAATAACTATTATAAATTATAATTTAAACTTTATAGTTTATACTGTTTATAGCTGTTATCAGTTATCACATTTAGAGCTACGCGATTATTATTTTTCCCAATAATCGATTATTTGATGATGATTAATCGATAATTTTGAGTAAGTGGACGATTATTTTTATAGTCGATTAATAACCGAATAATAAC
This sequence comes from Pemphigus obesinymphae, assembly GCA_025469235.1. Lineage (NCBI taxonomy): Eukaryota > Metazoa > Arthropoda > Insecta > Hemiptera > Aphididae > Pemphigus > Pemphigus obesinymphae. Next base: position 1,892 of record JAIPRL010011531.1, read on the forward strand.
CGATTTATCATCGAAAAATAATCGATTATTTTATTAATCGAATAATTACCGATTATTTTAATAATTTAACCGATTATTTTAATAATCGTACCTATATAAGTTATAACCGAATAATCTTATTATTGACAAAGGTGGGCTATAAGTATAACTAGTTAAAATGTTAAAGTTAAGTTAAAAAATAAATTTTTGTTTAACTTTTAACTCAACTAGTTAATTAATTTGTTTATTTACTAATTAACTTAACTAGTTTAAATTATCATTGGCTTAACTTGACTTTTAATCTTTAATTTTTATAATCATTCAGTTAAGTCAATAAGTTAAAATAATTTTGAAACGTAATTTTTATTTTGATAACTGATAATATATAATTTAGTAAGCTATTTACTAAGTATGTATAAAAAAAAATCCTATATATCAACTAATACTTACAGCTCAAAACCCAAGTCAAATAATAATTATTATTAAAGTGTGTATAATTTGTATATTTAATAATAACTATTAATACAATTTAGGTAACTATTATCTAATATTAAAAAAGTAAATAGGTAGTGGAAAAGTTTATTCTTAAAAATTTGAATGATTTTAAAAAAGTCTTGAAAATTGAGTTTTAAATGTAAAATGAAAAAAAAAAATTAACTTATTTTTAACTGAGTTTAGTTAATGTTATTTTCAGTGTTGAAATCAATTCAATTTATTTTTGGTTAACTCTTAACTTTCAACTGAAGACATTTAGGCTAACTTACCAAGTTAATTTTTTCCATTAACTTGCCTACCTTTGATTATTGAGTTATCGAATTAATGAATAACCAATTGATTCAATAATTATTAATTGTTGTACCATGTGCACATGGGTGTGTGTTATATCTCACCGTATACTTTCCAAGCGATTTACCAACACTATTGATCTGTTTACTATTTTTTTTATAATACGAGCAATAATACTGAGCAGTACAATAATGAATTGCCCATATATTACTCCTTATAGAATCATGTGGTGTAGATTTTTTTGTTGTGCATTATGTGTTGCCTATGTGCTTATTTTTCGGCGTTCACGTTTACGTTTGTTTTCTGTCGTGGAGTGAGTTAATTAGCTAAAAATATTTAATATTAATATTTTCATTACATTTTCACGAATTTTAGTATTAATAAGTACATTTTTTTATAATCTTATTTTGTTATTCATTTTTCAACATTACAAGAGTGAAAATGATGAGTCTCTGTGGAGAAACTGAGGATTTTAGTGTCGTCGTAAGAGTGTACCAGGGTTGGACTTTGAGTCCTTACTTATTTTCCTTGGTAATGAATGAAATAACAAAGGATATACAGAGTGTGGTACTATAGTACTTGCTGTTTGTAGATGATATAGTGTTATATGATACAGTGATATAGATGATATAGACGAATAGAGATGAGGACAAGAGTTTCAAATAATTTAGAAAGGTTAGTTATTGGTCGGTAATTAGTGACAAATTCTGGATTACCAGCTTTGATTATTTGAGTAGAAATGATAGAGCCAAATTTGAAAAATGAAGGGAAATTCCCACATCGAAGGACTTTTTGCATAGAAGATAGATGGGCCAGATCATAACATCGCTTAAGATATAAAGGAAGTGACCTTAAATACCGTCTAGTCCGATAAATTTAATATTACGAAGAGAGAACAACAATTTACTAACATTGTCAATTGTAAACTTAACACTAGAAGGTAAGAAGGAGTAAGTGGGAAAGAGATTCGAAAAGGAAGATAAAGAATTTGAGAGAGAAGAGTGGATAGAAGAAAAGTAATTAGAGAAAAGATTAGCCATATCACTAGGGGAAGTTGAAGAAATACCATCAAATTCAACATAAGTTGGTAAGGAGTGTGAAGAGCTGGTTTTACGTATAAAAGATCAGAAAGAGCGAGGTTTATGCAAGCGAGATAATTCGGCGTGGGAAATAAAATCGTGGTAACAACGTTTAGACAGGAACTTGTAACGAGCACGAGAGAGAGAAAAAGATTGGTAGTCAGATAGAAAGTAAGTTATTTTGAATTTGGCATTTTTTTTAAAGAAAATAGTTTTTCGAGTTCCGAGGTGAACCAAGACGGATAGGATGACTGATGGACAGATATTTTGGGTACAAAAGAAAGATTTTTGAGAAAATTATTACGGAGCGAATAAGGAAAAATAAGTAATGAAGACGAGTAGTGATGAAGTGGGTGAGGTTGAGATGTTAGGATATGTTTTATAGAAAGATAGTGGTTTTGAGAATGATATACGCACTTAAGATAAACTTATTGACAAGCTGTAACTTGAAATACTACAATTTAACTTTCAACAATAGATAAAAAATTCATTGAATTTTTAAAGTTCTAGTTTTCAATATTTATACTTAGGGTACAAAAATTGAGAGTTAATACTGTTTAAGTAGTACATAAAATAGAACTTCCTTTTGTTTACTGTATGAAATTGCGCCGGGTTAACAAAATAAAAAAAATTATCTGAATTAAATTAAGCTTCTAAATACGAGGTGGCTCCTGAGGTATAATATCTTGATTATTACGTGTATATTCATAAAGATTGTGATAATACATTTCAAAAGTATTATAAATTATACAATCTACAATTTATTATTCCTACTAGTTTCAAAGCATAATTTTTGATTTATTTCTAAATCCATCATATAGGATCCTATTAATTTTAATTACTCTATTTCTAATTCAAATATCAAACTATTGGCAAACTTTAAGGATCTAAGTGTAATTTTTGATTATGAATTACATTTTTCAACCCATTCAGAAATGATAAAAACAAGGAATGCGTAATTTAGGTTTTATCAGACAAACTTGTGGATCATTCATAGTCACTTTATCTTTAAAATTTATATTCTGTGCCCTGTTTGTTCGCTCTAATTTTGAATATTTTCCCTTAATTTGGATTAATAATACTTCGAAACACAATGATACTATTGAATCAGTCCAGAATAAATTGATACGCTGCATATCTTTCAACTTTAATATTTGTAGGTCTCTTCATAGTTCGTTCAAACAATGTTAAAATTGATCAATCTTTCTCCGCTAAATATAGAAGCACTATTATTATCTAAACTATTCCGTAATTTACTTTTAGGTAACATTGATTGTCAACAGCTTCTTTCCCTTATTAGTTTTATAATAAATGTCCTTAACACGAAAAATAATGATTTATTTTACCCCATTTCCCATAAAAAAAATTATATGTTAAACAGTCTCTCTAATCTCTTAACGGCTGTGGGTTATTCTATTATTTTTATTTCGTTTAGCACTTTTCAATTTTTCTTTTCTTATATTTTATTATTAACATTTAACTCATAAGCTGTCTTTATTTATTTCTGCTATTATACGATTATAACATGTATTTAGTTAATTACATTTATTTCTTGTTTTGTTGTACATAAGAGTAACGCGTACCATGTTTAATAAATAACTACTTGCGTTTATAATATGTTATAGGACTTAAGTTCGTTTATATAAATAAATAAATAAGTACACTTAGTAGTGACTAGTACCTACTATATAATTATAAACAACCTTTATCGTCTGATATCGATAGCTATTAATTGGTAAATTAATCTACATTGTATCATAAGAAGTGAAAATAAATATTAATTAATTTAACATTAAAAAAAAAAAAAAAATGAATTATTATATTGTGGAAATTATTACGTAGAATATATTATTAATACGTCAGATTGCTGTGCATATATAGCATGGCGTGTGCGCGTGCGTTATCGACGCTTTTCTCGGGTCGGCGTTTGGTCATCGTTCCGCACAAGGATTATGACGTATATTTTGATAATAACATAAACGTAATATGTAATAATATTATATTATCTACATTTGACTCGTAAGTTGTAACTTGATTACCAATATGTTCTGATGAGTGATGATTATTTATGTATATTACATATTATATGTACCTACCTATCTACAGAGAAATTGAAAAAAAAAATAGATTGTATCACTATAATGAGATGTTTCAGACTATGATGTAGAAAAAAAATGTATTCATTTAGTTTGGGTATAATGTTTTCTAGAAGCAGTACGTAGGTACACCTTCAAATTGAATCCATATATTTGATAATATTGATTTTGATTCTTTCGGCATTTTTTTTTTTTTGTTTTTTGAACATACATTATACAATAATATATAATGAAAATATGATTGCAGCATCAAAACGGCCGTAATACGATTCTTCAACATTTCGTTTATATGTACCTATAGGTAATACGATTCCGAATGATTTTAAATGCAATGTTGTCTTACCATTAGTGTATGCTCGATGACGGGTATAGACGACAATATTTTGTACGTCACGTTGGCAGAAAGGAAGTTACAAATAAAACTCCATTACAAATGAAAATCAGTATAGGGTATTTTCACTAGACATTTATCGAGGGGGCAGATAGTAACAATATGTATTTTTCTATAGAAATAAAAAAAATACATATAATAAGGAGAGCAAACGAATGTTATATGACAAAATAGTATTTTAAATGATGCAGAATCGTGTGAGTAAATGGTTATTGAAATCTACACGATTCCATAAATTTTGCGAAATCATTCTTTACAGGTTTTTTAAACTTGAAGTTGTAAAATATTGTAATTATTGTCTAGAGTTTGTTTAATGAATACAAATAATTGTTCACGATTTTATTATGCATGCCTATATTTTAGTGTATATTCCCTAATATCACTGGGGATCTGGAGCTTATCCTGTCTGTACCATACCCGATTCCAATCGAGAATTTCTACTTATTAGTAGGCAGGAAGTCCACGAGGTTATCTATCTATTCCATCGGTTTTCTGTACTACTTTATTTCCATTGTATGGACTTCCCATGAGTCATATATGATGATAGTACTGTGAGTCTTATTATAGTCCTATAAGTATCCAAAATATAGTTCTTCATTAAAGAGTCTAGCTGCCATAAATTAATCGAGCACTTTGTAAATGCGGGATGGTCCACGGAAGTCCGTCCTTATCGTTCCGTGAATTGATGAAATTTACAAGTATCGTGCGTTATTTGTTGCTGTGTCGTGAAACTACGACATTTCCATAATATTCAATTGAACTACTTTTTGCCCTATGGCCACTACCGGTTGATTAAAGATTTATAAAGTAAGAAATTATTTAACCGTATAGGAAATTAGAACTTTAACTATATATAGCCGAGCGTAGGTTAAGTTAGGTCTACGTAAGATATCTATGAAATCTATGGTGGAACAAATATAAAATAAAAAAATGTTTTAGCTAAATATTTAAATAAAATATGAAATAAGAGGACAATTACCATATCTGAGAGAAGAGTAAATTAACTCTTCTCTCAGATATGGTAAATGTTCTCATATTTCATATTTCATTTAAATACTGACTCCACGATTACATAAAGGAGCTGTACTTCTAGAGCGTGAACGTGTTTTAAATTTTAATAGTATTTAAATGGGTCTTCTTCTTAAGTTGAGCAGAAGGTCGTCAGTTTCAATATATTTACTGTTATTTTTTTTAGTTATAGCCTTATAGGTACTTATATATTATACTGTATTTTATAGTACGTACAAATTATAGTACAATATTTTTTATATGGAATTTTAATAAATATTTGTATTATATATCATCAAATAGCATGTATAGAAATTAATTTTACTGCAGTTATTATAATTAAAAGTATATAGTAGTATTAATACTGACTATACTACAGAGTAAAGTCATATTAAGAAGTGGTGCAGTAAACCAATATTATATACCTATTTATTTAATTCATATATTATTAGATAAGTGTTTAACATATAGAGAGGTGATTTAAGGACCAATTTTTCTTGAATTTGATTAGTAAATTAAAATTATTTAATTCAATAACTAATTTAATAAAAATATTCTTATCATGCGGTTGCTATAAATAATTGAGAAATGAGAAGTAAAAAAAAAATTGAAATAAATGTATATAGTTCGGCATGTATTACGAGTAGGTAATATTGACATATTAAGATGATTCATCGGTATGATTTATGATGATTATTTTCCGTATTATGTTATTACGTTAGTAATTTGGTTAGTAATTTACTGCTTCCAATACTTTATGTATCTCATTAGTAATCTAAATCATTGAAGTTAAACTTTTTTATGAATAAAATACAATATGACGATGGCACATAATTAATATTACTGATTAAATTAAAAAACAATAATCTATTTAAAATAACATATAAATACTAATACAATAATATTTTATAGTAAAGTTATGCAATGTCAAACTTTAAATATTGCCCGGTCAAAACCAATAACTTTACAATATTAAGTAATGACATCATTCCGTCTGGCATTGTTTATTATTTAGTCTTAGATTTGTGTAATTTTTAAAATATACGGTAAATATTTTTCTTATTTTTTATGATAAAAATTTTTGGAATGATATTATATATGGTAAAAATGAGTCACATTTTATTCAAAATTGTAATCATGAACAATTTGTGCATTTAAAATATATAAACAAAAACGTAATATATAAATTATACATATATAACTTTTTATATTTTAGTATACCTATAATATATTTAATAATTATTTCTTAAATTTTACTGATTCAATATTCAGTGGGTGACAAAATGAATAACAATTTATACATTTTGTAGTTTATTATTTTAAAATTTAAAATTTCAACGATTTAATGACTAATAGTACTATCCATTATTGTTATTAAAAACAAGACTTAGTTTATAATAAGCAGGTATAGGCAATTTTTTTTACTCAGTATAATAAACTAATGAAACTATTGAACATACCTACTAGAAAATTGTTCTCGTACGGTATTATAATAATTATAAGAAGAAGGCTATAGTGGAATTCTTTCAGATCTATTATAAAAATAAGACATAATAATAAATTTGTATTAATATTTTATTTGAAACATAAAATGTATTATTACGTTACCTAGCTCTTTTTAAAAAAAATAAAATACTATACCTAATTGAGGACCCTTTAATAAGTATACTTTCAAGATGATACAAGATGTACCCACACGGGTCAAAATAATACAACTCATATGCATAAATAAATGATTATGAATTCAAGTTCCTTTAAAGTTTTTTTTCAGAATAAATAATCAATTAAAAAACCTGTATTATAATGTGATTTATGGTAAAACATATTTCTAAAATGCAATTCCTATTATGCGTTTAATCTTTACTTTTTATTTACCTATATTTGAATGTTGACTGAATATTAATGGAATAAGAATTATTCAGCTAATTATAAAAACAATTATAGCTCAAAATTAAAAGCTTTGTAACTTATTTTAGATTAAAAACTAAACAGAGTTAGCGATCTCTTGGATTTACAATAATGTTAATTAAATTGATTTTTTTTTTCTGTGAATAACCCTTTCACCAAAAACCTTGATCTAATTGCTACACAATTATCGGTAGAAAATGTTGTGATTAGGATGGTACTTTCGGAGTAAGTTTTTCAATTTTTTGATTTATTCGATAAACGCACGAGGAAAAATTTAAACAGGAAAGTAAAAAATGTGTTATTTATTTGTAATTCCAAAAAAATGGGTTTAGAATTTTGGAGTTTTTACTAAGTATCTATATGTATTTAATGTTATGTATTTTTGCACATTTTTTAAAATAGTTAATGTAAATTATACCAAATTCTACTCTTCTAAAGAAAAAAATTTCAATTTAATAGAAAAAAAAATCGTCATTTTTTTTAAATTCAATATATTTATCACCAGTATTCTACCAGACAAACGAAGTGTTTCTACCTTCTATGTTTACACGATTTTTTTAAGTATTAAATGATTTAAAAAATAACTTCTAAAACGTCTGTGTTTATTAATACTTGTGAGAGATATAAAAAAATATAAAACCAAACACTTTTGCAATTTGATGTACTTATAGATTTTTTAACAAGAATATAGGTAGCAATAAATTTGGTAAACTAAGATTTTCAAGTCAACAGGGAAAGGAGATATGGAAAACACTCCCCCAAATGACTTCACTGACTGTAGATGTAATTTGCTACCGGAAAATGGATTTAGAAGCATGCATGAACGATATGAACGGTCTTCTGGTCGACAATTTTTTTACAGCAAACTAAAAATAAAATAAACATAATTTGTAAAGCCACTGTGCAGCTCCCTCGCTCTGCTCAGAATAAAAATAACAGAACACAATTTTCGACAATTCCGGCGACCACCCACTGAAAAGCCATGTTTTATGCGTACTAGGTATATAGTTCGAAAATTGGGATTTAATCGAGAATCGAGATTAAAAATAAAAAACATTCGAGACACAACACGTGAATTGGGATTGTAAAAAACACACTTGTCACATTTTCAGTGAAAATGTTTTTTTCGTTATTTAGTTTAGGTAAAACCACGTTCGTTCAACTGTTCTTTGTGTGTTTAAATAAAGTCTGAAATTCCCGCGTGTTGTAAAATCCATACATGTCCATTGTGAAGAAACCAAGGAGAAGAAGTAAATACTACTGATTTTACGATATTTTACTTTGTAATCATGATATATTTTTTCAGATGGGTAGTATATATTATTAAACTCGATTTATGTGAAAATGTTATTTTCTGAAGTTTATTTTAATAAATAAGTGCAGCAATAATCTTGCGTTTTCTAGAAATTCTACCTGCACCTTAAAACATACTTGTCTATGAAAACGCGATTTCTCAATACGATAAAAATATGTAGATTAGAAGGGGGGGGGGTTAATTTTAACAACATTTTGTACTAATTTTCTAGATATATTTTTTTTTCTGACTCGCCACATAATTTTTTTCTTAACTAATAAATTTAATAGAGTTTTCCTACCTGAAGGCTCTTTTGGCAGCCAACTCGTTAGCATATTATTCCTGCTAGAAATTTTCATTCGTTCATAATAATAAGCGTAAATTACTACAATGGTACAATAGAGGGCTTGCCAAAACTAAAATGGATAACAGCAAAATATTTGATTTTTCGGTTGACGGGTAACACAATATCATCGCACCAATAAAATTCACCACTATAGATATGAATACACGGCGAAAGACCAATTTATATTAGTTTTATTATATAAAATATATCACATTTTTATTAAGATATCGTGCAGTATCGCCAAAATTTGTTTTTAGTCAGTTTACGAAATTATAATGATTAATAACGGTTCTTAAAGTGCTATAGTGGTGAGGTATTGTTATATTATAATACAATCAATTAATTGACAAGTGTGAGTTTTACAATCACCGATGGCGAATATAATATACGATAGATAAAAAAAACAATAACAATAACGCGCCATCGGTTTGTTATTGTTCCGGCGTCGCGATCAACAGCAGCAGTAGTCGGTGGCGGCGTACTAGTTGGTTACATCGCCGCTCGTCCGCGGAAAATTTTTACGGGCGTCCGGTGAAGTGTGGTGGGGACGCGCGGCGCGCATCGTCCACCGCGGGTATGCGGCCCGGCGGCACGCAGAACACGATCGCGATCCGATGGAGCTGGCCGTGCCGAACGCGACAGCAGCGACGACGCCACCGATGGCGGCGTCGGGCGGCCGTTCAGTTCTAAACCCGGGTGTCCAGTTCGGCGTGACCGTGCCGTACACGATCGGCATATTCGGCAACCTGTTGGCCCTGTTCATCCTGCACCGGACCCGGTCCAGCAGCAATCAGAAACACGGGTTCATGTTACGCTGTCTGGCCACCAACGATTGTATAGCGCTCACCGGCATGCTGGTCCAGATGTTCGTGTCCATCTACTGGCCCGAAACCAAGAAGAACATTTGGTCGTGCCGGATTCGCGTCCTGTGGCGGTTCTTCGGGCTGGGATCCGGTTGCGTGGCCATCGTGATGGCTGTCGAACGGTGGCTGGCCCTCACCAAACCGTTTTTTTACCAGAAGGTAGCGTAATTATTATTATATACGTACACGTTAAACTACTATTAATATTTATACCGTTTCATGGCGCCGGTTTATGAACGATTGTAATAAAGGTTTGTAAATCTAATAGATTTTTTTTAATAATTCGCTTTTTTTTCCCCCCATTCATTTTTATTATAAGCATATCGAAATTACGCACATTTTAAATATTGTCGTTTGGCTAAATTACGATTTATATAGGTCCCGTTCACGGAGAATACCCAATGAAAAATAATACATATACAGAAAAGGTTTTAGTGTTTTCCTGAATAATTTCTTCAAAATGACGCGATAAAAACCCTTTCGTTCCAACCAGCGATATGCCCAAGTAGTAATAGCATCTAAGGCGTCATATAGCGTATATGACAGTATTGAAATACAATTTATTCACATAATAATATTATATAGTATTTGTAACTATAGTTACATGAAAAAATTGTTGTACCCATCAGAAAAATTATATTTTGATTATACTTGTATCGACCCAAGGAACATATTATAACCGTCATCCACATAGGCATATTATTAAGAAGGGATGTGATACCCGTACGAAATTTACGTCCAGCATTAGTATCACAACATCGTCATTTTTAATATTGGAGAAAATTGGCATATTACTAAATTTATTGATGAGATTATTTTCTATGCTGCAGCGTCGTCCTTTTTTCGAAACATTAATTTCAATGAGAAATATATCTATTTTAATTAATGTATTTTTAAAATAATTATCTCTTCACAAATTTACAAAATAAAAATAACAAGAAAATGATGACGTCACAGCATAAATAATGATCTCGCCTATAAATTTAGTAATAGGTTAATTTACTTTTAATATTAGAAATGACAAAATGTTGTGATAAAAATTCTGAACGTAAATTTCATATAATACTCTGTAGGTTAGACGAAGACAGTAAATGCGGGTATCACGTCTTCTTAAGTTATAAACGTATAGACTGCTTAAGTTTGAAACTATTATCTTTCGTAGATTGTTTTAAATAACTCGAAAGTCTCCAATTATTATCGAGTCTTTCACAATATTCACGTTTAAGTTTTTCATTTATTTTTTAAACAGTTAATTTTCAATATATGTATTTTTATTGATAATATAGTTATTGAAAAAATCCAACGAAAGGTAATACGCAGTGGTTGAATTGGAAAAAAAAATAAGGACGGACTCTGAGCTTAGTTAAAAAATCAGTGTTCCGAGACATATTAAAGAAAAAGTAAGCCGTGGAGGACTTTGTCCCCCACATCCCCTTACAAAGTTTCTTAACCAGCTAGGGGACATTTTTACAAACATTTTAGATTATTATATAACATGAATAGAAAATATTTTTTTTACATCATTGTTGGGTTACATATTTTCAAGATAGCATAGTGTAAGCATTCCTCTTTCAAAATAATTTAACACTTTTCCTTTTAAATGAATAATCCAGGAAGTTGTTGATGTAGACCGAAATGAAGTTTATCGGTGTCGCATTGATTTCGCCATCCTTTTAGGCTTTAGCCATTCACGGATAATGAAGATTATTTATTACCTATATGATACCAATATGATTTAATAAGATCAACTA
>JAIPRL010011532.1:0-13389 GCA_025469235.1 Pemphigus obesinymphae
ACCTATACCTATACCTATACCTATACCTATACCTATACCTATACCTATACCTATACCTATACCTATACCTATACCTATACCTATACCTATACCTATACCTATACCTATACCTATACCTATACCTATATCTATACCTATACCTATACCTATACTTATACTTATACCTATACCTATACCTATATCTACACTTATACCTATACCTATACCTATATCTATACCTATACCTATACCTATACCTATATCTATTCCTATACTTATACCTATACCTATACCTATACCTATACCTATACCTATACCTATACCTATACCTATACCTATACCTATATCTATATCTATACCTATACCTATACCTATACCAAGTCAATGTTATTGACTATTATAAAATATTAAAAATCAACATTATTAATAACTGTACCAATATACTAACATAATATAATGTAATATTATGGAAAATGGCAATGACTATTGACTATAGAGGGAGAAATATTAAATTTTCATTTTGCGTTATTATTTAGACATAATTAGTAGCTATAAATATGTTATTTTATATATATTTTTGTTAAATTTTTAATTTTCAAGTATTATAAGTATATACTTTTTTTGCATCAATGAAATAATTTGTTTAATTCTCGACTATCATTCCATAAATTCCATATTATTATCTTCTTATCATGTGATTTCATTCATTACGAGAACCCATATACTCATATAATAGAATTTGACTGAGTATGAAATAATTATACTTACCTGATGTCATGATATGATTTATTTATTAGTATATAATTATATATGTATTATGTATATTGTATGAGTTAATAAAGTAATAAATTAAAAAAATAATAAAATAATATACTTTTGGTTACTTATTTTGAATTTGAAATCGGTAGATACTAGTATAGGCAAATGAGTGGTCTAGGTTAAAGAAAAACCGAACGGCCTGTGCTGATACGACCATGTGTAGACAGGCCAGTGTAGACGAAAATGTATACTTATGGCCTGTTAACAATACCGCTCAATTCAAAATATGTACCTACTACCATTGATTAAAAAAATACATTTAATCAATGGTACTACCTACTATTTGTAATTGCTTTTGTAATTTTTGGCGCAATCGTTTGTAATATGTTTTCAAAATTTGTATCTTCATCTGACGAAATTTTTAACAAGACTGTTTCAGAATGTTAGTTCTGCATAGTAAATTTATTTAAAGTCACGGCAAAACGGTATTTCGTTGTGCGGCAATTTCGGTAAAAAATCCGAGTGGCCAATGGCCAAGTATGTGTGGTTGCTCGGCCCTGCGCCCTAATGGGCCCCTTCTTTAGCCACATGCCTGGCGACTATAATGTACTCGTGTATATATACATAGGTATAGAAACGAGAAGCTATGGGTATACGATATTCGTATTTCAAAGGAAAGGAAAGTCAATGAGGATTGAGGTTTGTTTTTTTGTAAATACAATTTAATCTTTCCAAGGTTCAGAATATTTCTTAACAATAAGACCCCAAAATATGACCCGAAGTCAGCAGGATGCCAGGAAATCAGAACTGTTAGATATAATATAATACAATATAATGGATATAATGCGAAGTAAATATTTTTCTTGTCACGGTCGTTTTTCATTTACTTTTTCAAAAGTGTTGTTTTGTCTAAAATATAAATGTGTTAACAACGGTCAAATCAAATGTGTGGGGTATAAGGGATACAAACTGTCATTTGTTCTAAAGATACGAGACGTTTTTGAAGTCTTATTGTATGTACGTTTATGGGACTGTATCCATACCGGATGCCGGATTAAGACGGTATTGGCGTCTGTTTGGCGGACGTTTTGTTCGACCATTTTCTGTTAAATAATGATTAATGGTTCCATGTCGCAGAGAACTGAGCAGTTTCATATATTTATCTATTATATTTTTTATACCTATCTTGAAATAGAAAGCGAGAAAAATATGTATAATAAACCTTATATATTATATATTACCTTCTACATAAAGAACATACAATGGTTTGTCCGAAAAGATACCTCACACGTATATTGAACATTGAACAAACAAGTATTATATTTTACAATATATAGACCACTATTGATAGTGCGTGATATATTCACACTGAAAGACACTATTGTGTTTACCAGCATAAAACGTGCTCTTGACGATTTTTCCCACGCGTACACTTATAATAGGTAGGTATAATAATATATAATAATGAGGTATATTATAATAATATAATAAGGTCAGTATTTGTACCTTTTTTATTATAAAATATTTTCAAAAATAAATTGTCGATGTATTAATTTTTTATCGTTGACAATATGAATAGCACCGAAAAACATATTGGGTTTCGTTTCGTTGAACTTATTGGTACCCCCGAGAAAAAAGATCATACCATCGGGACATGCGAGTATAATTTTATAATTCTCCATATCATATAATAAGTATTATATACCACCTACGTGGTATTTGATCCGGTCAGTAGTGGCGAATAAAATTTTAGTATACGGATTCATACTATAACAATAGAGGTCTCGATTATAAAGACCATTAGATATACAATATAATATATTATATTTGAAGGTCCGAAAGTCTATAAGTTGTGTCTTATTTTACTTTATTGAAATACGAGATAATATTACAGTTTAAATGTCTATTTGAATGAAAAAATGTATATTTTTGTGCATCTCACTGTGTTTTCTTACAAGTTTAAAGCTTAATAAATAATTACTATGCTTAAACAGTAATCAGTTGTTGGTTTTATATAAACACCCTTATTCATTTTCTTCTGGTACATATCCAAAGTTCAACCTAAAGTTCGATTAAAAAGTTAAACTTGAACTTTTAACTTAACTTTTCGGATTCCTGGCGGTACGTATGAAACAATAGAAAAGTTTCAAATTAAAAAAAATTCTCTTACATAAAAAATTGCTGAAATGGTAAAAATATATAGAAGTCTTATAGTAATAATAATAATAATATTTAAAAAAAGTTATTAACAGTTTTGAAATTATTTTAATAAGAGCACTAATACGGAAGGGTTATATTTGTTTATCGGAATATATAAATAAACCTTATTGGAATGTATACATTTGGGGTCATGGACCATAGTTTATAGGTTGCTCACCAATGGCTTTTACGAAAATTATCTTTTTATTCCACCGGATTTATATAAGGATTAATAAACAGATTAGGTTATTACTAGAGTTCGGATGTTGAAGCTCTATAAAATATTAGATTAAAATAAAGCAAAAAAAAACCACCAACAAAACCTAAAAAAAAGCCCAAAAAAATACTAAAAATCCTAAATATAAAACACAAATAATTATTTAACACACTAATTTTGTATTATTCGTTATATTTAATATAATATATTATATTATACTAGCTTAAGTGCAATACCTGCCGGGTGCAACTTCTTGTAAGTGAAACTCCTTTTATGCGAGACCATTTGTAAGTTCAACACCTTTTGGGTGCGGAACCTTAAATTTGAAACTCCGATTGAGTGTGACACCTTGTAAGTTTAACTTTTATTAAGTACAACACCTCTTTAGTAGAATTACTAATTAAAATACTAATTTGTATACATCGTTTTATATATTTTATCGTATAAAATAAAAATAGTATAATATAATATGGTAGGTACCTACTTCGCACATATAAGAAGTCACTCGGACTTTTCGTTCTCAAATTTTTATACAACCATTGTCGTCAGGTTGATATATTCGAAAGTTTGATTAAATATTGTATATATGGTAATGGTTTACCCGAATGTATCAATATAAATTAATTTCAAATTGTGAAAAATATTACGGAAGTCCTACGATTTTAAATTTATTACTATGAATTTCATAGTATGAAATGTAAAAACTATATATAGTATAGGTACTAGTATAGTATAGGTAATAGTATAGGTACTTATTCTATGAATCAATGGGACAAATTTAAATACTTAATACCGACTTTTCACCGATATTATATAACGCAAAATTTAATGAAATAAAATAGGTAGGTAGGTAAAAAATGTAATTGAATCAAACAAAAAAAAAAATGATAAGAAAATATTTAACGATATCGAATATTAGATAAAAAAAAAAGTCGCAAAAAACAAATTGGCGGAGTGGGATTTGGACCGGCGTACCCGTATCGAAAGTTCATTACCGTTCCCATTAAGCTACACATTAATACACAATGGATTGTAAAATATTTGAAATTTCTGGTATTTAAACTATTCAGATAACGGACGACACTACAACCTACGTATATCGACAGATAATAATATTATATACGCGTATTCGAAACGATCGTCCCGGTCGATCGGAGACGAACGGTAGATATAGAAGCGTTTAGTCGGACGATAAAACGTGCGGGAAACGCGAATCCGAAGTCCGCGGAGTCGAAAAAGGTCGACAAAAGTCGCTAAAGTCAATTTTGGAAGTTCGGAAGTTCTACGATTTTAAATTCATTACTATGAGATATAAAAACTATAGTATAGGTACCTATTCTATGAATCAGCGGGACAAACTTAAATACTTAGGTAATACGACTCTTCACAGGATATTATATAACGCATAATTTAATAAAATAAAATAGGTAGGTAGGTACAAAATTTAATTCAAACTAACGAATAAAAAAAGATAAGAATAAAAAAAGTCGTAAAAAAATAAATAGGTGGAGTAGGATTCGAACCAGCGTACCCGTATCTAAAGTTAATTGCTGCAGCTCCCATTAAGATACCTACAGAATCGATGATAAAGTGGTCGAAATTTCTCGTGTATAAACTATTTAGATAATGGAGTACACCGTTACGTATATACGAACCTCCTGACCGGTTGGGGATGAACGGTAGACAAAGAAACGTTGAGTCGGGCTTTCCAACGTACGGGAAACGTGAATCCGAAGTCCGAGGAGTCGAAAAAGGCCTACAAAGGTCGCTAAAGTTGATTTCGGAAGTTCGGAGTGATAACGCGACGATGTGGGAGAACGCTGAGTGATAACGGAAATCAGGATGTTGGGAATCGCATTTTTTCTTCCCGACGTCGAAAACTCGAAGAAAATGCGAAAACGCAGAGGAACGAAAGGCGTAAAAATTTCAAAACGACAGGAAAAGAGTTTGAAAACGATAACGGTACAAGAACACGCGTCGAGGGGCGGCGAAAACCGGCCGGAGAATTAAATTTCTATAAGAGGTTTTTCAGGTTTTTCTCAAACAGGATTTTATAACATGTAAATTCCATTAATATCCGTTATGATATAATATTATAATTTATAATAGTTTATTTTGTATATTTATTTTATCGTATTCCGGATTTACGCGCTGCTATACCAACTATGCACTTCGATTATTTTATCTTAATCCACCCGGCTTATGGTCTGTAATGATTAAATAATGACACAAGTCGAAAAAAAACATGTATAATAATAAATAACAATTTATAATTTATAGAAGTACCCGTACATATTATTATACCTACATGTCCTGACGAAATGGGTTTTATATCTAATAATATAATATTGACTTAGGTATGTACATTTTAGATAGATTTTCAAATTGTTGACTGTTAGCTTTAAAATTACGTTGGTGTTCCATTTTTAAGGCTTTTAATATTTCATAAAGGTATTTTCAAAGATATAAGTAAAATGATTATTTAACGATTTAAAGAGTAATGCATTATAGAACAAGCAATTCTATAATATCAAGCTATATTTTACAATAATTCTATTAAAGAATTTAATTGAATAGATTTATATTTATTAACCTTTAATTAGTATAAAATGTTTTCATAATATTATTTATATGTATACTGTATACTGTATACTGTATAGGTAATATATATTATAGTACCTATCTTGAGATCATTTTAGATGTCACATATAAAAATTCGTATCTAATTTTGTATGATATATTTTTAAATTTTGTAAAATTAAATCAATACTATTTAGTATTTACGGTACAATAATTTGAAAAAATAACAGTAATTTATATTTCGGCATTTGAAACAATGTACAAGTATAGCTGTAATTAAAAATACAAGTACATAACTTAAGTACCAATAATGATCAATACAAATAGGTACATGGTAAATATATTGAAGCAAAAAGAACAATATTCAAGATTATTAGTTATTAAATAAAACGTCTGAGTTCTGACATGTGCATCTTTCGGCATACGCTGTACTTAATCGCATTTCTGTGCGTGCGTTGCGTTGAATCGAGTATTTAATTTAAAATCAAATTCACTTAAAATAGTATGCATTGTAATTTATATGCAATCTGGTGTCTATCATCTACTTGTAAGTTGTATGTTTTATAATTTGTAATATTTTTATGAATTAATTTATAAAAATCTATTACTATTTAGAATGTTATTGTGCCTGAAATAATAAAATAATAATCGCGATAGAATGTATTATTTGAAATATTTAATTATTTGTAGGTACTTATGTAATTTTAGTTAATTTCTACAAACACGTTGATAAAAACCAGATCAGTGTATATGTACGATACGGGTAAACTCCATCTAGGGACTTAGGGACTTTTTACTTTATAAATTTTGAGTGTAGTGATGATTACAATGATGTTTATTTTTCTCTGTTAATACATTTTTGACCAGAATCTTTACAAGCTTACCCTGTTTCCGGTATAATATTGCATCTAGTTTGTACATTAAAGAGGTTATTTTCTATTTTAAAAATCATTTTTTAATGTCTAAGGAAAAACTACTGAAAATTGACGAAAAAATTGCAAAAATATGATTTCGTCAAATCAAGATTTTTCTATTTCATCGTAAATTCAAAAATAATGACTTTAAAACTTTAAATTTACACCAAATATATAATTTAGTATTCTATTCAGAATGCTTAAATCCAAACTAATTTTTTTTTTTTGCAATTTCGGGCTATTTATAGACATTTTAGATTTCTAGGTTTATAATCCTAAAAGGATTAATTCTGGGTTTTAAGACATGATCATTATTCTAATTAAATTAAAAAAAATCTCGAAAATCTGTAGTTTCAATTTTTTTAGAATCACTATTATGATATAATGTTAAACACACTGAATAACATCAATAATATTAATAGTTATATATTATACACCGAAATTCCGTTCAGAATCGTTTCTTTTTCGAATGCAATGATTTATCATTGATTTTAAATGCAATACATCCACACAAGAGTATGCACTACTTATCCTATCTGATAAACGAAGTTCTTCCACCCCAACTCATACCCGACGAGCGAAGTGCACTTATTATTATTATTAAAATCTAGCTGTGGACGTTATTATGGCAAAAAAGGTTTACCTTAAGAACGAGACGTAAGCAGAGATTTGTGATATGGCATTGCAAGTTTATAATATAGTATATTTAGGTACTTTTTGATTATTGTATGTAGTATTATAGTATTATACTATAGTTATTTATATATAAATAAATATAATAAATAGCCTAAAGGTGGGTGAAAATTGTAGGTTTCTAGAACCTTTGTTTTCGGCAAGGAAATAACTGTATATTATGATCATGAAAAAATAAATAGATTTTTTTTAAAATTTTAATATAAATTTAATTATTTTAGTTATAGTAGGAAAAAAAAATTGTAGACGATAATATAATATGCGTATTAATATTTCTTTGGTGTGAACTATGAACACTGCCCGTGGAAAATGATTGATATGTAATATATTACATATTTATGTACAAAACCACTTGTACAGTATAGCTACGCACTACACAGTTATTAGACATTATTATTAATATTTCGATATCGGTAATAACAAAAATTTATTGTAATTAATGGTATTAAAATAAATTGTAAAAATCCAAGGGCAATATTATAATATTGGTATATGAGTGGGGGAAATCTAATATTTTCTTCAATGTATGTTACAATAAGATTATTAGATATATAGATATTTTTGTTTTTTTTTGAATAATTTATTCTTAGCATATTTATCAAAAATGTCAAAAAAAATATTTGTTGTACTATTTTATATACTTATTGTACTATTTTCATTGTATGAACAATATGAAATCAAAATGTATTAATTGTTTTAAAATTAACTTAACTGAGGTTTTGTTTAAAGTAGATAACTCATTATTTATTAAGTTTAAATCACTAAATATAAGTCAACTTGATGAAAATTAAATGCAAAAAGTTAAAATTAACTTATCTTTACATTTATTAACTCATTAATGTCTAGCATTGATAAATACTGTTACGGAGTAGTAAAATGTACAACAAATATGTTTTTAAATAATAAGTTCAACCATATAATATACAATAAACAAATACTTAGAATTTTCGAGAGAGCATAAGTCACGTATGACCATAAAAGCCTCGAAGTACGCATAGACGATAAAAGGGGTTCGACAATATCTAAAACAACGATTAATCGATTTCGATGCAACCTATTAATTTAATGGATTTTGGGGGTCTACGCCGGTTTTCATAAGGAAGGTTATAAAGTAAGTCGGTTCTCGACACGAGCAAGTATTGCCATGCCAGTCTCATTTCCGAATTTACATACATACTATATTCATGACACCCCTGGTCGAATATTGTGTAGTATCCGTATTTAAGATTTTTGGACTTGTAATGTGTATATTCAATCTCTATTTAATGTATTAAGAAATTAATATTATCTTATCGAAGATCAAGTGCTGGAGATTTATTTAATTTATTCAATAATCTCTGACAAATTCTTCCTAAACTTTGACTTCAAACGAACTGCAATAATACCATAGTAATTACTATGACAAATAATAAATATTAAAGAGTAAGTATATAAAATATATCTATATAGGTCTTGAGATCAGTGGCGTATTTAGGATTTTATTGAGGGGGGGATATAGCAATACATTTTCGCATTTTCAGAGAAATTAGTCGGCCAACTAAAAACGTAAAGATTTTTTTTTGTTTTTTTTTGCTCTTCAGTTGTCCGAGTCTGCCAACAAATGTTGATTTGACCGAGTTCACTTTGGGGGGGGGGGGGTATTATGACCACTCTACCCCCTTGCTAGGTTCCTGGGTACTAAATAAGACGGTAAATATTACTATATTATAAACTAAAAATTATAAAAATAATATACTTTTTATATATAAAATGTATACGTAATTATTCAACAACTATGTTGTCATCTTCAATGCCACCCAAACACTATATACACTCATGTATATATATTATATTTTATACCCGATGAAATATATATTGAAAATAAAAAGTATATTATTTTTGTGATTTTGGGTTTATAATATAGTAATATTTACCGTCTTATTTAGTACCCATTATTATGTATAATTTTTAATTTTTGTATAAACAGTCACAAGTAATCAAGTATATTTTAATAAGGCAGTATTAATTAAAGAATAGCAAATAAGTTTAACATAATAATATAATAAAAAAAAAAACTTGAATAACTTAATAATAGCTTTATTATAATCAACACAATGAAATAAATTTATAAAATATATAGCTGATTATATTAATCATTCATAAATATCTACATAGGTTTATAGAACACATAGACATGTACTTGCAGAACATGAAAGAACAAACTCCAGTCTTCCATTTTTCAGAGACAATTCATCAATTCCCAATGGCAATGGGAAAATGCATTACCACTTACTTCAGTCCTTAGATCTTCGTTATTTTTATGGAGATAATTTTTTCTTAGAATTTTTTTATTGCTTGTGAAATATGATAACAAGGTATTTTTTTTGATGCCATTGAAAAAGCAGGTAATTTATATCAAAAATAAAAAATAATATAAAAATATATTTAAAATGTTACTCTATACGATATCACTTTTAATCACAAATAGTTTCAATGCATTATAATTTGTGCAATGAAAGTATAAACACTAATCAGAACACCGAATAGTATACATAGGTATACTGGTTTTCATTTATTATGAAACTAAATATAACCATAGAATGTAGGGACACAATATTCTGTTTTAGCTTTGTAGAGGTTAGGTTCGATACGAAACGTTTCTAAGACCGTGGTTATGCATGTACTCAGTACTATTGTTCTATGGCATATATCAATCACGTCATTGACCGTATTTTTAAATATTTAATCAATTTTGTTGTCAAATATGATAAAGTGTATCAATTTTCACATAGACCTTTTACTATTTATATAGACGTGTATAAGGTTTATGAATTTTAATATTGTTATTTTGGCATAAAATGTTCTGTGATAAATTGTATATATCCATGAATAGTAAAAAAAAAAAAAGATCAATGGGGAATTTGTTCCCCCCCTCCCGTAAATACTTCACTGATTGAGATTGGTCAGAGAGGGCCAAGTCCTTCTAAGCTCAAACATTTTTTATTTCTATGGACATTATATTTTTACTAGCCCAAGTATCCATGAAATGTATATTTAATAATAACTAATATTTACAAGTCAACTGATACTACAATTAAGGAGTATCTATGGAAATAGATCAAAACATTTGCATTTTTTATTTACATGTTTCATTTTATCTGTTATATCTAATAATTATTAATTTTTCTTTCTTCTTTTTTGTAACTCTCTTTTTTGTTATTTTTTATTTTTATTTTTTTTGTCTTCTTAATTTTCAATAATTTAAAATTCAAGTTTGCCTGTTCTTTTATTTTAAAAACAAAATATTTACGATTAGTAATGGAAGGCGAAGATTCTGAGACTTTGAGATTTGAAGGTATAATATTAATAAAATTTTTAAATTAATTATAGTTAGAAAATAAATAATATTTGAAAAATGGGTATATATAAATATAGTTTAGTTACTCCACGAATTTTGAACATTTTTTGAAATTTTTACAAAATTGTGTTTTAAGCGATGGTGATGTTAAGATTTTGTGAAAACACTTTGTTTCTAAGTTTTAGAGATTTGAAGTTTTTTGTATTATAAAAAAAAACATATTTATGCTGAATTTTATACATTATATAATTATACTACGTATCTCGTAAGTGATTATGCCTGAATATATTTATTAAATTTAAATATATACATAATTTTTATAGCTCAGAATTTAATACCCAAAAAATTTGCATAATATCTCTAAAATGTGTCCTGAATAATAAACTTTAAATCAATTTTAATTGAATATAAAAAATAATAAAATTTAAACCAAAAAATCACGAAACAAAAAGATGATTAATATATGAAAATACATCTAAAACTAATTATAGTTTTTATATTGTTGATGAAATGATAATATGAAATAATAAAAACTCAATAAAAATTTTATTTACAGGTTAGATGTTATTAAAAATGCTGAAAAAAATTTATTTTCTAAAGCTAGAACATACTTATTTACTATATTTCTAAAAAAATGCAAAAAAATCTGTGATCCAGATACGATGTGTTTCTTTCTCAAATGAGAATGCTTTTTTATACATTTAGCGTTATAACTTAAAATATACTAAATGCTTAATTATATTGATATATAAACAATAATAAATTATAAATGTTAAATGGATAAAAAGTCATTCTCATCTGTGAAAAAAACACATTATCTCCGGATCTTAGATTTGTTTAAATATTTTAGAAATATAGTAAATAAGTATGATCTAGCATTCTAGCTTTTATAAATAAAATGAAAAATTAAATGTTTAATATTTTTCATAAGGCATATATTAGTATATTATCAAATCTTCTTTTTAATTAAATTTATTCTTTTTCGTCATTATCCTAGACCTATTGACAGGATGGTATACAGATTTACGAACTCTAGTGAAATACAATGATCGGATATCAAGCATAAATGAAGACAAATGGTTAATCATCGCCGACGAAATAGCCTATTGGGACGAGAGACGTAAGTGATGTATCGGTTTAAGTTTGGTTGGCAACCCCAATAAAGACAATGACAGTTCCAGGCATTTTATCGAGGGTAGTCATTAGTTATCACTATTAAAAATAAATACAATTTTTATAATTCAAATACCATTTTTCTACATATATATAGGTATGTAATGATTGGCAGTAAATAAATTTAAAAATAATAAAAAGGCCAGTCAGTAGAAGTGGTGGAAGCACTTCGTTAGTTAAATAGGAAACTGGTGGTGGATTTATTCAATTTGAAAGCAATAATAAATCACTATTTTCAATAAAGAGATTCTTAACGAAGCCTGTTATAATATTATTTTCCAATTTATAAAAATTTTCTGTAATATTTGTTTGTTTTCTTAAGCATAAAGCTTAAAAAACTACTTAAAAAATTTACCTTGTTGATTTTGAGTAAAATAAGGAATGTATTGGCTTTACAATTATGTATTTTCTTTTAGTTTGTGTTTAAATATACTTCAGGTAGAAGATGTTAAACAGGAATTTGGAGTAAAAAGTCTTAAGTCTTCGGTACCAAATTTATTCTACTTGGTATTTTAAAAAGGTAATTTTTCAATTTTTTAATAGTTTTCTTAAGTGTAGAGAAAAATTACATCTTATAACCGAATATTTTTGTATATGGAAATATAACTAAAAGTTGCTAGAGTTACGTTTTTTTTTAATAACAGCATATAACTTTGCAAACTTTTTGAATGCTATGATTTATTGTTGTTTTCAAATGTAAAATAATAATAGTACCTATACTATCTTGTTTGAAAACTGAAGGGATAATTAATACATTTCCACTAATAACGGCTTTAGTAAATTTCTAACCGTAATATAAAATTTTATTCGTCTACTTCTATTCAAACAATGTACACATTGAAATTTAGAACTGTTGTATACTCAAATATTGAAAAATGAATGAATTTAAAATAATTTCGGTTCACCCTAAAATCATAAACCCAAAATTAGAAAGTTTGAATAGACTAAGTCATTATTATTATTTTTATATGACTATGTTATTACAATGTCTAGCTAAATTGTATGTAACTGTCAGTTAAGCTTGCGTATAGATTATTTATCTGGAACTTTAGCAGCGTGTGCATTATTACAATGTCCCGTTAGTTTCAACCATTAGTTAAATAAAATAATTCTAAAGAGTTAAACGTTTTTCATTGGTTAATCTAATAATCTCGTTTATGATTGATATAATACATTGAATTATCAATATAATGAACGAATTATTATTATTTTTTAATTATTTAATTTATAATAATAAATAATTAACTCCAATCATATATGCTATATATCTTTATAAATATTAACAGAATCCAAAACCAACCACTAAAGTTTTTAAGAACATACTTAGTACCTACCTATATTAGAACTTTATAATATTTATTTATTTATTTATTTATTTACGCCCCAACAGGCAATTTTTTACATAGATTAATGAGATATATTTAAACTATACAACTTAAATTAAATAAAATTAAAAATTAACTATTATTAAACTATTAACAATTAAAACACATATAAATTAAAAATTAAAAATGGAGGGGTTTTCGTTAGCCAAACGC
>JAIPRL010011533.1:0-13388 GCA_025469235.1 Pemphigus obesinymphae
GAAATGCATGTTGTTGGTAAAAGGGGGAGGGGAAGACCGAAAAAGAGATGGGGGGATGTAATGGCGAATGATATGAGGAAGGTGGGAGTAAGTGAAGAAGATGCGGGAGATAGAGTTAAGTGGAAGTATAGGACCAGGGTGGCCGACCCCAAATAGTTGGGAGAGAAGGCGAAGGAGAAGAAGAAGATTGTACTATTAAATTATTTTTAATTTAACATAAATTAAGTATTTTATACTTCATTAATATACCTACCTATGTAATACAATTATTAATATCTACTTAATTATTGCATTTTATATAGTAGGTATGTACTAATAAGGTAGCTATATATTATATTATAATATATAGGACAATTTTAATTAGGTACCCATTTAAATTCTAAATTGTATATTTCAACGACGCGTATACTGGGTTTACGACGGAATAAACGCCGTGTATAGCAAATGTCTTTAGAGGACGCCACACATGTGATTTTTAAGGGGTTTTGTATAGGAAATTTTAATAAAATTTAGAAAAATTAAAATCTTATAATTGAAAAATATTTAAGTACATCTTAAAAGTAATTTAAAAATAGATCTGTGTTCTGTGTTAGTAGCACTTTTCGTTGTTATGTAATCATGCTATTTGTTAAATAACTATGTAATACTTACTTTTGTAATTCAGATGTGCCTTTCGGTAGATTAATCGTAGAAAAATAAAATAGGTATACATAATAAAAATATGAGAACTTGCTCTATTTTTTAACGTCATTATGTGCTGATGTGTTGAATAACGACTTTCCTATAATATGTTAAAAAATCCAAAATTATGAAGAATAAATACTTTATTGTTGTTGGTACGCGCTGAAGATGACAGCTTAGTTGTTGAAATACGTATACGCAAAATAAAAGTATATAATATTGTGATTTTGGGTACCTATACAATATAATAATTATAAATAGTCACAAGTACTCATATATATATTAAAATAAATACCTATTTATATAAAAAATTTTCGAAGAAAATTAGAAGTATAAAATGATGTTAAAAATAGATCAAATTCTCAACTTGTTATGATTAATAAAAATATACAAGTCATTTTCTAACGATACTTAGACTCCGAGATTCAACTTTTATGTATACAACCCCCCCTCCATTTTTCTTACTACGCCCCTGGTTGGTTTATATTTTAAAATACGTACAAAAGTCATCAAATAATAGTAGAAAAGTTTATTGTTGAATAATTATAAAAAAGGTTTTGAGATTTGTTGAGTCTTAATGTTAAATTAAAAATAAAAGAATACATTTTATTACATTTTATAGTACTAACTTAACTGATAATATTATTTTTATGTTAACTTTAAACTTAACCAGTTAAGTTTATTTTTAATTAGGTACCTATGAACTATTAACTGAAGACATTTTGACTAACTTAAATTATCTTAACAAAGTTAATTTTTTTATTAAATTCACTTTTTTCCCAGTTTTATTGATATTTGTGTACAAAAATATTTGATCAACATAAAAGAGTTTTGATATTGAAATTTATTGCCCCGGGTCAACTTGGATATACATTGAAATAATCATCAAGGATATAATGTGTATAATTCCTATATGAATATATATTATATATTGCTTAAGCATAATATTAATTATTATATTACCTATTATAATTTATGATTTAAATTATGACACGTCGATAGACATATATATATATATTCAATAGCATAAGCGTGTCCAAACTTTCTTCGCGGTTCATGCACTCCCCCCCCAAAGCCAATATTTTTTTTTTATCATTTTTCTCTCATAATTAAGTAATTAATTGTTTCAAAATTCAAAGTACTAAATTCTGAATATATAAAAATGAAAAACATTAGTGACTTAAGTCTTTCATGAGCCATTGTATTGCAAAGTTTTATTTTCACGATGGCCAATTTTGAAAATGCACGTTCGCACGAACTGCAGCTAGTCACAGGAATGGCGGTGAAGAGTATTTATTACATTATAAAAATATACATAAATTTGTTCTATTATTTGTAATTAGGGAATTAATTCAATTATTAATCGTCTTAGAAGTTATAACTGTTAATTTAGCAATTAAATCTAAAATAAGGTGCACTTCGCTTGTCGGGTGGAAGCATTTATCGGATAGGATACCTACCTACTCTTGGTGGATGTATTGCATTTGAAAACAATGATGTCATTGAACTCGAAAAAAACGATTTTGAGTGTAGCTTTGGTGTACTTTACATAACTATTAATATTAATGATGTTTTCAGTAAATTAAACATTATATTAAAAGAGTAATCGTAGAAAAAAATAAACATCCTTGGAAAACCACTATAGCTGCCTCACTACGCTCAAAATCTAAAATACTTTTTTTCCGAAGATATTTTAAATTTAGTTAAACAATTAAAGTAATGCACAACTAACGTTACATTAAATTTTTTTTGGAATAAAATCTAATTTTAACAACTATTTGGACTTAAATACCTCAAAATTGATAATTTTGTTGAAAAAATTTAAATGACTAAAGATTTTTGATTTTGGTTAGAGTAACGTATATTTAACACTGTATAAAATGTTCAGGTCTTAAAACTCAAAATTACCCCTTTTAGAACGTAGAAACCTCAAAATCTAAAATGTCTATAAATAGTCCACGATTGAAAAAAATTTAATTAACGAGAATATATTACTAAATTAAATATTCGTTGTAAATTTTAAAGTTATTATTTTCGAAATTACGTAAAAATGAAACATCTCGATTTGACAAAATTGTATTTTTGCTGTTTTTTCGTCATTTTTGACTAGTTTTTCCTTACAAATTAAAAAAATAAAATTTATAATAGTATATATAATTTATATTAGTCACAGACATATAATTATTGTCATGAATATATTTGTAATATAGCACAGAACACGGTAATTCAGACAAAATTTAAATTTGCGACTGATTTTGCAGGTCGTGCCTGTGTATGATAGGAACGACACGTAGACACGCCTATGTTCAATAGGTACTTTCATATAAAGTAGGTATCTATGTATTATACAATAATATTATTCAATACTTTTGGACTCTAGTATGTGCAAGTTATCATATGACATTTGTAGTTAGTACATTTTGTAAGAAATGCATGCGCATATTAAGTGTATTCTATATTAGGTATATACGTGTACAATTAATATTGGTGTTAATTGAATAATTATATACCTAATCGATAAGAAAAAAAAAAACATTTATTCTTATAACTATTAGCAAAGTGACACAATGAGGGGAGTATATAAATTGAAAAATAATTTTTGATTTATTGAATTTGAGAAAGTCTTGCGTAATATGAATTTGGCAGCATTTTTTTCTATCAAGTGTATTAATTGTAGAATTATTTAAACGGTTACTTCAGATCCAGAACGACCTTAAAACAAATGCGTTTTCAGAATATTTATTAGTAAGTATCGATAATCTAATTTCCAATTAATATTCAATATAGCGAATGTACAGCGAATATATATTATTTGATTGTATAATTCACTATTGTAAAATTCCCCGTTTGCACCAATGCCAAATAATTACATTTTATAAAATATAATAATAACTAAAACATATATTGTTACCAATGTATATGCGGTGGGTGGGAAGATTATAAGATTTAAACGAACATCGGTTTGTATATAAATATAGTCCATCGTGATTTAAAAATCATTCGTTCTCGAACAGCTCTGAAAATAGTTTCAAAAATAATTTATCAATCAATCAACCAAAACAATCAAACACAAACAATATGAACGCCATCATGAAAATCGTAAGTAAACAATTTACGTAATTATTAATATTGTTAGTTAATTTATATCTATATTTATAATTTATATTAATTTAAATA
Source organism: Pemphigus obesinymphae (assembly GCA_025469235.1). NCBI lineage: Eukaryota > Metazoa > Arthropoda > Insecta > Hemiptera > Aphididae > Pemphigus > Pemphigus obesinymphae. The sequence goes on from JAIPRL010011533.1 coordinate 3,859, forward strand.
TAATTCTATTAGATTACCCATATTAAGAAATCTAAAAATGTCTAAAATTAAAAACTCAAGTATATGTATTTGAATTCAATTTATAGATTATTATGATTAGATGTTTTGTGGCTAAGACGCTATTTGTTAAAAAACATATCTTTATGTATTTTATGATAATACTTACCTACATGTAACATAACTATTTAATAAATAAATTATGTATTTATATTTTATTTTGGCTTCTAGAATGGTCGTAGATCATTGATATTTCAGGTAGATACTAAACTATTAGCTACAGATAATAAGAACTTTATCAGAAGATTTTTTGAATAATATTGTTATTAGGTAGGTAATCATAAAAGTTAAACATTTTTTCAATATTTAATGGCTTATAAAAAATATAATATATTGTAGGGTTGGTAATAGTAATAGTAAATAGAAATTGTTATAAAAAACATTGAACATGTTGATCTTTTTTTGAGACTCGTATTTTGTCTATCATACTAATCGTAGGAATTATTCTAAGAATGCATGCCATCTGAAAATATAATTGATTTTTTGATTATTTTCACTTCTTCGAATTTTGACTCATTACATTTGATTTTAAAATTGGAAATTTATATATTTATATATGTTGATTATATGTAGTTAAAAAAAAACTCTTTGAAGTCTTTCGGGTATTTGTAGTCTATGTTGTTTCCCAATATCTTCCACAATTTGTGTAAAAAATGCTTTGGTATATTGTTCCCGGACAGTGGCGGATGTGGGTTAATTATTATATATAATATATTATTATAACTATGTGGGTGGATTATAAGGATAGGTTCCCATAAGCTTTTTTTTATAAATTCTATATTTTTCTTCTCCAACTTTTATATTGTCTATGCAGGATCTTTACACACCTCCACTATACCCCTCCATCTGTTTCTGTTCCGGCTGTATTTTATTCTTATTCCTTGTAAGCGTATTAAGATATCATTTAATTCTGCAGTCTGTCCATCGCTATCTTGAGTGACTATTTGACCTTTTCCTGTTGGTAGTTTTGTTATTATGGCTTTCTTAATGATTGACCTATAGGCTACAGTCATGACCAGACCACTCGAGTCTTTTGACCAATATCAGGTATTATATAATATTGTATCATATATATATGATTATATTATGTTTTCGATTAATTTGTATCATTTCTTTGATTGTTATTTGGTCTTATAAGCACTTTTCTTTCAAACATTAAAATTTTGACGAGTCTTCGTAAAAGTCTTCGTTTATAGTAAACCATGTATCATATGCGTATGTTAAACTGGCTGCAGTAAGCTCGAGTACAGGAGTTATTTGGATCTCCAATAGACAGTTGTTTTGCCTTGAAAAACTTTCCCAAGGCATAAATTCTCTTTTTGGCAGTAGATATTATCAGCTTAATTTCGTTGTGTGTTACAGTTGTTTATATTATTCCAAAAATCCAGGATAGTATTTAAAGTTAATAATAATTTCATATATGTTGAAAACACATAGTTATCCACTATCAGATTATAGTTATTGCCTCTCGGTCTTCATCTAGATAGGACCAAATATTTGGTTAATTATAAAAATATTGGAATTTTAAATATTGTTGTAACCATTGAATTTTTGAAAAACAAATCTCATAGAATTGTAAACTCATTTTGAGATTAGGTAATTGTATTAATATTTTTAGAAAATAGATTTATTATCTATTCTGTATATTCTATTTATTTGTAGCCCCCCCACACATGACTTTGACTTTGAACTATAATTTTTGTTATCCGCCTCCTAGACAAAATGCTAAAATACACCACTGCTCCTTACATTACATAAAGAATCCCTATTAGGTTAAAAGGTAAATTTTATAAGCCAATGGTGAGACTTGAAATTATGTTTGGAACAATGGGCAGTGGGTAAAAAGATGAAACAGAGAATGAGAGCAACAGAGATGAGAATGAGGATGAGAAGAATGACTAGAGAGGACAAAATAAGGAATGAGTATATAAGAGATAGTATAGGAGTAGCTTCGATAATTGAAAAAATGAGGGAGAATAGATTGAGATGGTTCGGGTAGATAGTAAAGGAAACTTATGTTAATAGAAAGAAGGAGAGAAGAAGACCGAAAAAAAGGTGGGGGATGTGATAGCGAGTGATATGAGTAAGGTGGGTGTAAATGAAGAAGATACGGGAGATAGAGTTAAGTGGAAGTGTAGGACTAGGGTGGCCAACCCCAAATAGTTGGGAGATAAGGCGAAGGAGAAGAATATTGTTAATTAATAATGTTACGGTAATGTTTTGCAGACATTAGCCGCAATCGTAGTAGTCGTTTCCGCCATGACCGCTACGGCCAAACCCGCCGGAGTCGTGCCTGCCGCCGCAGTCACTCCAGTGGCCGTGGCCGCGCCTTACGCTAGATCGTTCACGTCGCACAGCGTTGCACACTCTGTGGCCACTCCGGTCGTACCAGCCGCCGCTCCACTGTATGCACCATCCGCGCCGTACGTTGCCACAAAACCTTACGTCGCTGCACCATATGTAGCCGCGCCCTACGCCGCTGCACCATACGTGGCCGCACCCTACGCCGCTACACCATACCTGGCCACACCCTACGCCGCTACACCATACCTGGCCGCAACCTATGCAGCTGCACCATACGGTTATTATCCGTACGCTACATCTGCCGCTTATCTGTAAGTCTTGTGAATGGATAATAACCGAGAACACGAATGCCTGCACGTGTGATCGTAACAGGAACAATTCAACAACTCTTTCGTTTTGTTTTCTTGTATATAATGTAATTAATATAATATATTGATTAATAATAAATAATAATAAAATATAATGAGTATTACCAATCCATTTATTAATAAAATACGAAACTGTAAAATGTGTGATTTGTACGTGTATACAATGAAACATCGGGTATAATAATATAAATACACATTTTTATAAAATAAATAATAATATAATAAATGTTTACAAATGTTTTATTTTTAAAGAAATAAAATACTTGTAAGTCACAACATGTATAATAGGGTGGCCCAAAAATATGAGGTACATATTATATACATTGTATATAACAAATCATATTTTTTGATTGTCCATTGTCGTTGATACGTTGACGGTATACTCGTATATAATAATATGTTATATTTTTACTGTGCCACGTAAAATAGTTTCTTTAAAAATTCTAAACTGACTTCTTCAATCAATATCTCTATTCATTATTTACAAAAAACCGTGAATAAATGAGGTAATTTATGGGTACGTTAAGTTGGCCCCCACCATTACTTTTTTAATATTTTTCTTTACCAATTGTTTGCACATATCTAGCACAACGCCACAACCTAGTACACAAACAGCGAATTTAAAGCAAAAAAAAATTCAACGGTCCAACGAAATATGTTTATTTTCATTTATATATGAAAATACGAATATGCCTAAAAATAGAACTTAAAATCATAAATTAGAAAAAAACCTTTAAAAACTATCAATATGTAAAAATTAGCAAAATAAAAAATTCGTATATGATATCAGTGAAACAAAATATCTTGCTTAGGGTGTTTTAAGATTTTTCCCCCAAAAATATAGTAACACTACAACTTCCGAGCTTTGGTTATAATTTACAAGCTAGTGTCGACGTACTGAATTTCATGAATCATCAATAGTCATTACTTATTATAAAGAATGAGGAATTAAATTATTAAGGTCCTTTATTTGTCAAATTATATCCATTTATATTATAGTATTGTATCATTATATAATACAGCAGAGTCATCTGTAAATAAGTATTATATTAATAATACCTATCTACTATAATTACAGGTACTTCATTCTAAATTTTACATTGATTAGTGCAAAAATGTTTGCACAGGTTGACCTGGTTCCTATTATATTATTTATCAGTACTTATGTTTCCATTTTAGGTTTATGTATATAATTATAGAAACTTTATGGCCCCGTTGTGTCCGTCCACCTTTCTACTCTATTGGTTGATGCCATAGTTACTATAAAAATTGTTAATTTGACAATCAATTGCCTTTACAATTAATTACCCTAACAGCACAGAGCCTTCCGAAGGGACTCCCGTTTGGTACCTAATTGATACCTATCAGGAACATCCCGATAGGATACACAAAATATTATCACAAGATTGTAACTAGAAAATAATGTCAGGATGGAGTGGGTGAAGGCATTTATTGTGTGTATACATAATCAATGGTGAAGGGTTATGTCATCAATAATTTTATTCATATAAAAAAATATATGGCGTGTATATTTTTCATATGATTATGCAAAAAAGTCGATGGGGGCGGAAGAAATTCAGAGAAGTGATATGTCATCAATATATTTATTCGTATAAGAACATTTTTACTTTGAATATGCGTAGAATAATTTTTGGAGAAGCATAGGTCAATAGGCGTATTTAGAGACTAAGCCCTACTAGTTTGATTTTTAGCTCCCTCAGAATTTTTGTATAGTGGTGTAATTTCAATAAACATTTACCCAATATTAATAAATTTACTAGAAAAAAGTAATATGAGAAAAAACTTAATTTAAAGGGTAATGTTTCGGCGACCAGCCGAAACCCACTTTGGGTCGAAAATAGTCCACCGATATTATATTTTCTTTGGTTTTTATTTAATTAAAAAGCCCCTAACGGGAAGGAACGACACGGACCAGTGTACTCTTATTTAAAATATCAAAGAATATTACGCTTACAAATTAGGTTAACAATATTACTATAGGCCGGCCAAACCTTTATTAGCTACGATTGTATATGGTAACAATAATTTTTTTATAAACTAGTACAATTATTTATTTTAATACAAAATTGTCGGTGCACCTGATATCCAACGAAATGGCTCCTCACGATTGCATGAATTTGGCGATCGTCCCGATGTCCAACGAAATGGCTTCGTATATTAGACCACTAATTCAAAATCTACGGTATTTCGACACGAATTATCACGGCGTGGTATCACGTTAAAAATATTATTTGTGATTGTAATTTAGGTAATATCCGCACACGATTTACCTAAATACGATAAAAAGGCAAATCCTTTCGAACAAATGTCTATTACAATAAAAAATACACGAATTTCCGACACAGTCGTAGGTACACCCACGTAGGTACCTAAATCGCACTTGCATAAAAGCGACGGCGACCATACAACTCGTACGCACATACTGGCTCAACATTATCGTCCGACTATTTTTGTGATAGGTACACATAATTATTATTTTGCCGTTATCGCGTTGTGTAATTAAAATGTCCCGATAACTTTATACCACAATAATAATAATATTGTGAAATCCGTATGCTCGAACAGGTAATGTAGCCCCGCTAAAAAAACATCTTTGAGGCGGTATGTATATCAAAAATATTTTATTTGTTCGTAGTAAAAAAAAAGTTATAATATTATCGTTTAACAAATTTCATTATAATAAATAATAAAAAGTAGGTAAGAAATAACTAAGTTTTGGTGAATAGTAATAATAAAAAAAAATTAAAATTATATAAGAAAATAATCGTGATATTTGATATTTAATATTAAATATTTATCACGCGCGAAAACCAATAATATGTACATTTAAAACATTTAACATTTTACACGTAACTTATATACGTGTAAAACATTCATTAAATCTATCAGCAGGAGATGTCGCAGTGGTTTAAGTCACGAGGTCTATAGTTCAATCTCCAGTTCAGAAATAGACAATTTTTGCGCATTTTGCAATCATCTTTTACAATGGGGGAAAATCCAACGTCTTACTCTGGACCCCAGGGGTTCTCATTCAGCTTTGGGCTAATTTTTTTTAAATTGCTTGTAATTTTTATACATTTTATAATTTTAATTGGTTTTTGACGAGCAGTTTTGTAAACGGTCTCAACTCCGGACATCCGGAAGTCTACAGACCGCCTAAGACCTTCCTAGGAGGGTCTATGTTCTGTTAGGGCAGTCATATAGTTACTAGGGAAATAGAAACCGGGAAATCTATCACACTCGAAGAAAATTTGTTTTTGCTAATGTCTTTATTACGCCAGACAGCCCCACAGGGTACAAATATTACTAGTTACAATATGTATTCGTTTTGTTTGTTTTAGGTTTCTATATATAAATATAGTAAGTTAAACAAATCGCAATAATTTTTAACAATATAGTAATTTTAAAAAGTTGCGGTTAATTGGATTGAAAGGGATTGGATGTACTTCACTCGTCAGATAGGATACACTTTGAGGAAGTTTTGAATTTGACAGAAATGATGAGTTATTTCTTTCAATAAAATGATTCTGAGTAAAGCTCAGCGTGATAAAAAATTTTTTAAATTTAATATTGTCATTATATTACCGAAATACATACGGATCTGTGACGATTTCAAGATTTTAGGATCATATTTTCAAAGTTCCCAGAAAATAATCATGATTGAAATCAACTATCGGTAACCATGATGACTTTATTTGTCGTTTTTCGATATATAGGTACCAAAACATTTTAGACATTATAGCGGAGTGAGGGAACTATAGTGGCTTTAGAATAATGTTTATGTTATTTTATTATTAATTTTCTTTGTTCTTTTATTTACAACTTTTTAATAAGAAGATTTTTAGGATTTTTAGATATTTTCGATAAATGCGTAAAGAAAAATGACCGAAAAATGATGTAGAAACTGCAAAAACACCATTCTGTTTAAATCGACTTTTGGTTTATTCTTTGTGATTCTGAAAATAATGATTCTTTAAATTATGAAAATTTAAGAATTTTGAAATTTTCACCGAACATGTAATATAGTGTTATACTGATGGTGATATTTTCCAAATATTTTTGCCTTGACATTTTGGGCTATTTATAGACATTTTAGATTTTGAAGTTCTGAACTTTTAAAAAGAGTTATAATTTAAAAAATTATTTTAGGATAATACAAGGTTATTAAATATAAGTTATACTATTTCAAAAATGTCACAATAATCGTATTTGTTTTTTTTTATAAAGTTAAAATTAGTTTTTTGACAATATTTATTATTTTGGTATACAATGTATTCGTATTCCGAAAAAGATTTGACAGAGTGTAAAATTTCATTATTATGTTAATTGTATAAAATTTTCAAAAGTTTTTAGAAAAATTTTAGAAAATTAGATTAAATTTTTTTGTTATAAAATTAGTAATTTAAAGTTAGACACTAAAATATTAATTTCCCCGAAAACGTAAAAAATACAAGTTTTAGATTCGGAGTGAAGCGAGAGAGCTATAGTGGTTTTAGAATAATGTTTTTTAAGTCCACGCGCATTTCGTGTAGGTATATCCCATAGTAATAATTTTGTACTTATGCGATACCTAACCTAACCTAACCGGAAGCTTACCCACACCTCCATACAAATCAACACCTCTTCGGTCGAAAACACCATCGTCCAAACCTCCTTTAACGGAGAGGAACTCGGACTGGGCGCTATCTACAAATCACTGGCAAACACCCTTCTCCCCAGCGACTTAGACAACCTGATGAACACCGATGACAACGTCATTATAACAGGAGACATGAACGCCAAAAACCCAACTTGTCACAGCCACTCAACAAATTCAGCTGGAAGCATTCTCCAAAACCACATGGAGGAATACAACTACCAGATTGTCGTTCCAGACACGCCAACCCACTTCCCCGACATACACTACCACAATCCAGACGTCCTAGACATCGCACTACTAAGAACAAGGAACATCCACTACGATCTCATCAACCTGAACGAATTATCCTCAGACCACAACCCCATCATCCTTGACATAAGTGGACAATCAAACAGGCTCAGGGCCCCACTCATCAACAGACAGCTCACCAACTGGAAAAGGTTTGAACTACAACTTCACGAAGCACCAATAAACCCCAATCCACACATCGACACCAAGTCAGAACTGGGCCTAGCCGCAGTCAACATTGCCAAGATTTACCAAGGCAAACTAGAGTCAAATTCTACAGAAGTACCAACCAACCACCGAAGAGATCTCCCGATCGAGCTCCAAAATGCACTCAGTAAAAAGAGGAGACTCAGAAGACAGTTGCAGCACACCAGAGATCTGGAAACAAAAATCAGGTGCAACCGCCAGACTCAGCTAGTTCGCGAGTCCTTACAATCTCACTTTGATAATGAATGGTTCACCACGCTGGAGAAACTGAAACCAAACGATCCAAAATTATTCCGTATCAACCGAGGTCTTATAAACAAGAAACCAGTAAGACATCCACTCCAAGGACCGAATGGCTTAACTTATGACAACGACGGAAAGGCTGAAACATTTGCAAACACACTGGAGGACCAATGTATGTGTTCCCAAGGAACAGATACCACAAACCTCGAAGTCCAACATATTATTTCAAGACTGGACCAGCCCCATCTGCACATTCTTCAACCATTCTCTCCGAGTGAAGTCTGGGACAAAATCAAGAAACTCCCGAGGAGGAAGGCGCCAGGCCCGGACAGAATCCCGAACCTGGCCCCTCGTCACTCATCAAAATTTGCAATTCTTCACCTCACTAAATTTTTCAACTCGTGCCTTCGCCTGGAGCATTTCCCGTCATCTTGGAAGCATGCTACGGTGATAATGATTCCAAAATCTGGAAAAGACAAAAGCGACCCAAAAATCTCACCGCTCAACTCCATTACCAAGCTGTTCGAGGCACTCTTGCTGTTCAGATTTAAAAAAATTGCTATGCCATACATACGTCCCGAACAATTCGCCTTCCGAGCTGAACATTCGACAACTATGCAACTGACCAAGCTCATCGACGAACTGGTAATTTCGTACAACCAGAAGGAACGAACAGCAGCCATCTTCCTGGACTTCAAGAAGGCATTTGACAAAGTATGGCACTAAGGCTTACTAGCGAAATTGCTAAACATCGACGCCCCTATACAATTGGTCAATATCACCAAGTCCTTCCTCGAAGACAGAACATACCAAGTCAGGGTCGAAGACGTCTTGTCATCACTTCACCCAATAAAGGCCGGGGTCCCACAGGGCTCTTGCCTTTCACCGCTTCTCTTCAGCATTTACATAAATGACATGCCTTGCAACCCAGGCACGAAAATCAACCTCTTCGCCGACGATACGATGTTTTTCCATACGAGTATTAGCAAATTCCACGCAGCAGGGAAACTTCAAAATTAAGTTGACTTATCCGCCACATGGCTGAAGAACTGGAAGATGTCGGTTAACACCGGAAAAACAGTCGCCATCCTTTTCGGAGATAAATCTGTATGCGGACTTTCACCATTATTCCTGAACGGGCAAGAACTAAGATGGAAAACGTCGGTCAAATACCTGGGAATTAAACTGAACAACAAACTGCAATCAAATTAGCACATAAAAGAGTCAACAACCAAGGGCGTAGATAAGGGGGGGTTTAGAGGGTTCAAACCCCTCCATTGAAAACTAAATTTATACTAGATAAAATTAACTAAAAAATATAAATGGGTTTCTAACTAAAATATTTGTATCCATTTATTTAATTTACGATTTTAATACTATTATTATATTGGAAATAAAAATCT
>JAIPRL010011534.1:0-13388 GCA_025469235.1 Pemphigus obesinymphae
CAGTATGAAGATTTGGGAAAAGATAATAGATAAAAGGGTAAGAGGTGAGACAACTGTTACTAGAAATCAGTTTGGGTTTATGCCTGGGAGGTCAACAATGGAGCCAATATTTTGTGTGAGACAGATTATAGAGAAGTACAGAGAAATCAAAAAGAAATGTGTATGGTATTTACTGATCTAGAGAAAGCTTATGATAGGGTTCCTAGGGAGATCTTAAAGTAGGCATTAATGAAGAAAGGATTATCAAGGGTGTATCTGAATATAATTAAAGATATGTATGAAAAGGCTAGTACAAGAGTGAGAAGTCTGTGTGGAGAAACTGAGGATTTTAAGGTCAGAGTAGGGGTACATCAGGGTTCAGCTTTAAGTCCTTACTTATTTTCCCTGGTAATGGATGAGATAACAAAGGATATACAGGGGGAGGTACAATGGTGTATGTTGTTTGCAGATGATATAGTACTGATAGGAGAAAGTCCTGAGGAAGTGAATTCGAGCCGGAGTAACTGTTTAAATAAATTTCCAATCTCGATTCTCCTTTGAGAAAGGGAATATGTGAGATCAGAAATGAGGTGTCGTTTGTCTTTTACTTTGCTTTGATAGAGTGAGCGGCTTAAAATCCTGTAAACTATTCCAGGCCGGGGGCCTTTACTTGTAATCTGATTTTAGTCTTGGTTTTTATTTTTATTTTTTCTTATATCTTTAGATTGTTATTATTTTTCTTATGCCCATACGTAAGGTCTTGGTTTTACTATTTTTGGCGTCATTGGATTATCGGAGTGGCCGAGATCGCGAATGTGGTGGAATTTTGATGTTGAGTTTCGATAGAACATTGCCTTTGCTTGGTCTCGGACGCTGAGTTGAATTGGTTTTACTCTATACTGATTTAAAAGTATGTCATTTTAGTTTGAACCGATTCTAATTTTTTCCCGTGAGATTTTCCGGTAATGGGCCTTAATCACTCCGGCGTAAGTAAGTATTGGGGATATATACATTTTTAATAGTTGAATATGCGTATTTATGGGATTCAAACTTTTCTTATTAAGGAACGGGTATAAAATCCCGCGTACTCTTGTGGCCTTCTTTATTATGTTTTCTACATGATGATTGAAATTTAGTTTATGCCCAATTGTCACACCAAAATGCTTAATATGAGGTGCCCAATTGATCCGGGTGTCTTGGAATACTATTTAATTAATTCGGTCTACCGGGTATGACCGAAAAGTATTGCAGTTGTTTTCGAGAGATTAATTTTTAACCTCCATACTCTGAACCAATCGGCTGCCAAGTCGATTTTGTGTTGTAATTGTGCCCTTGCCTTGTTTGCATTTTTGTTCGATGTAAAGAACATCGTATCATCTACGAACAGAGATACTTTGGAATTATTCAAGACTAGTATGTCGTTAGTAAAAACATTGAAGAGAGTGGGGGAGAGACATGACCCCTAGGGTGTACCTGCTACTATTTTACGGTTAATTGAGCGATGATTTTCTACTTTGACCTTGAATTCCCTGTTTGATAGGAAAAATTCAATAGTTTTGACTAACTCTAAAGGGATTTCAAGTTTTAGTAATTTATAGTGGAGGCCATTGTGCCATACTGAATCAAAGACCTTTTCCACGTCGAGGAAGATCGCCGCCGTTTGTACTTTTTAACTGAGGTTAAAGCTTATTTCATCAACAAGTTTTGTTAGTTGAAGCGTGGTCGAATGGCCAAGTCTGCAGGCATATTGTTGGCTCCAATTTTGTGAGCTAGATGAGCTTAGAGTCTGTCCAGAATTATACGTTCGTATATTTTGGATAGGGTGGATAGATAGGCTATTGGACTAAAATTTACTGGTTGCTGATAATCTTTTCCCGGTTTAGGGATAATAATTATAAAAGCTGTTTTCCAGGCTGACGGGAAGTAGTTAATTTTAGGCAACCATTGATTATTTTGGTAGAGCTAGTATACAGTATTTCGGGAGAAATTTAAGAGCTGTGTTCGTTATCTAGTCTAAACCAGGGGCCTTTTTTTTAACTAGTTTGGAGATCTTTTTTAATATAAAATTAGGGGTGGTTAACATATCTGATGTTGTTGTTTCAATTTTTTTAGTTTTTAGACCGTTAATAAGAATTAAAGCATTTCCAGCCCTGTAGGTTGATTAAATTGGAGCTCTAGGAAGTCCGCAAAAATGTCCGCCCTTTTGTCAGCCGAGGAAGCCAAACCATTGGGTCCTTGCAAAGGGTGGGAAGCTGGACGTTTATTTAGTAAGTTCGTATTTAGTTTATAGATTTGGTTGTCTTGATGATCCAGTGTGTCTAAGAATTCATCCCAGCTATCCTACTTGTGGGTTTTCAATTTTAGCCTATAAACTCTATTTTGACGTTCAGAGATCTTCTTATTTGCGAATCTCGGTTTCTCTGCCATTCTCGGTGGATACGGTTTTTATCCTAAATTTCACGGAGGATTTCGTCCGGTAATTTTAATCTACCTTTTTTTCCTTTTCGGAGTGAAGCTTCTATAGCTGATTGGATATCGGTTGTGAAATTTGCGATGGATTATTCAATTTCCTGGACGCTGTTTGTTATCGGATTAACAGTTTTTGCATTGATAAAATGTTTGAGTATTTTCAATACTGAGATAAATCATTTGAGGTGTGACGGTTATTGAAGAGCTATAGATATTTCCATTAGTACCGGATTATAGTGGTGACATTCGTCGTCAAATCCGCAAGTATTTATCACATTGTGTTACAGTATGACCTGTTCGGTCATGTTGATTTTGCTGTTTCCGTTTTTCAATAGGTATGTACTCGACCCCTATGGTCTTTCATTCCAAATGTATTATATGATATAGTCGGGGCATTTTTTGGCCTTTTTTATCCATTACCATTGCTCCTCAACCTCTACAGATTCTTTTTCTCATTACCCAAAAATGGTTAGTTTAGTCGATTTTGATAATAGCACTCTCTATTGTCGTTTTAATATCGATGTTCTTCAGTCTTCCTTCATTGACCGTTCAATTCTACCAATAAATTACACCATCGATATTCTGCGGATCGATTTTTGCCGTATTCCGAGTTTAGCAGTTCCCTGGATTCGCCTGAACAAACCACTATTATTTTTATCACTATATTCTTATTATTGATATATTGATATATCTATTATTATTACGCATTATTGTTGGTTTCGAGCCATTACAAACTTTTTTTAAATTATGAAACGTATAGAATAAAGTATACAAATAACTTTCTGAAAAAAATTTCACAAAAATGATTTTTACTTCCTGAGATATAGCCAGGCTCGTGATAAAGACAAAATCACACTATATAGTGTTTTATGTGTTGTATGTATATATAATATACATATATTTATTATTGCGGTACAACAATAGATATAATCTATAATATAATAATATAATGAAACCGTTATGATGAGATTTTTCTTATGCACTTATCCTTAGACGTGATCTTTTAATCATGAACCATGATAAAAAAAATATATCACCCTGTATATAGAATGTATACCCTTGAAATTAATACAGTACGATTATCAATAATTAAATTAAAAACAAAGAAATAGTTTTATTTTTTTTTAAGTCCGTTGGATAAAAAAAAATTAACCAAACCAATTTAAATACAATAAACGCACTAATCCGCGGTGGCTGGCAGATTAATGCGTATAATCCTTAAAAATCCTATTAAAATAATTTCTGTTCCCTTATCCGAATAAATACACCGGAATGTTGGCATTTTTAAAGATCGTATATATACGTTGATTAAATGTATACATTATCAGTTGCTATTATATTTTCGAAAATAACTTTCGATGCTGAAATCGCAATACGTTAACAAAACAGACGTCAGGACCTTGTATTTCGGTTTATTTTCTACAATATGCATTTATACTGAATTTTCGAATTATTTTGAATAATTTAGATGTACAAAGAAGAAAATTCTTTACTTCAATAAAACTTATTAGGTTTATACTATTTTGTCAACGAAAATCAGAAACATTATAATTATTGTACAGAATATAGTATAATTATTATTATTATTAATATTATTCTAAAATGATTGTGTTGGCGATACGTTCAATGATTATAATATTCATTTCTAAAATAATAAGTTTTTTCATTTCCTGCCGTCGGAATAGTTAAATGTGCAAACTTCGTTTCGTCACGTTCCAAAATCGATTTCGTGTTTTAGACGATTTTTTTAACTTTAAACAACGGGTTGATATAAATGGATTTTTTCTATACATAGAATAAGAAAATAACTTTTTATACAATGTTTTTTTTTTTTTTTTTTTGAATACCAAAAGGATTTTTTTTTTTTCGTTTTTGTAATAAGGTTTTTGTTATTATAGATAGTGAAACCATATGTTGGTAAAATTATTAAATGATTCTGGATTTTTTTTTTTTTTTTAGCAATAAAATTTCTATGAAAAATTATGATAATGTACATGATATAACATATTATAACGATATCCTCAATTCCCTGCAGTGACAACTGACAAAATAATATTATGTATCGTTTAAAATATATTTGTTGTACTTTTACGAATTGTGTTAAAACATTTACAACTTTAAAAAAAAATTGGATAAAGCGAATATTTATTGTACACAATTATAATTGAATTTATCAAATAATTTTTTAATACCTACTTAGTTCTTAAATATATAATAGTATTTGTATTAAAGTATTGAAAATAAAAAACCAATTACATAAACATAAAGATATTTGATAGTCAATAATTTATATAACAATATAAATATTCACATATAAACTACCTACAATAGCAATTTTTCAGTAAAAAATGTTTTGCATAAGTATTAAATATAGATAGAAATATTTATTTAAAATGTATTTAGATGTACTATCTAAACATTTCAATAATTAGAGGAAGATGGAGCGAGATCGTACTATACTAAACAAAAATTACAATTAAACCTTTGCACTCGTAGGTAGGTACTTTTAAGAAACTGATATTAGATTAAAAAATTAGGTATATTAATATTCAATACTGTAAATGTAATACCTATATAATATAATATTATCACAAATATAGATGGCATAGATTAATATCAGATCCTATATAAAATTATGTTTCAGGCATTTTGATAACCGATTTAAAGTGTCTTGATCTATTATTAAACTAAAAAATGAAAAAATTGTTTTTAATGTGAACCACAAAAAAATTAAAAATTCGAATTTTCCTTATTAATTTTCGACGTATTTATTATATATTGTATTCATATGAGACATAAGATAAGTTTTCTATTTTCATAGAAACGTGAACCAAAAAAGTTTTAGGAATTTTTTGTTCTTAGTTAAAGGTATAAGTTATAAAAAAATAGAAACAGGAGTTGTTTGAAAATATGGAGACGATACCCCCTACTTAAATGTTCACTATAATAAATTTACGTCCCCCCGCCCACATATAAATCAATGCCAAATTTAGTGTCTAGGATCATGAAAAAATTAAAATTCAATTCAATTCAAAAAACAACTTTTTTAAAGTATAGATGCTCAAAAATACAGTTAAACCTCATTAGTGGTTAAAACCGTAACCGTATATGTATTAGGGCAAACCCAAATACAGGTTTACGATATAGTTGAATATTATAATTAATATTTACAAACATTAAATTATAATTATATTATTAATATTAAAATATATTAATAATAATATTTTTTTATTTTTAAATTTTAATGCAATAATAAATTATCACAGTCCAAAATTTGAAAAAGTAATACCGAATGGCGCTTGGTTATCTCATCGCCCTCCAAAACCCATCTAAAAATATTTACTATTATTACCATATTATGTAAGTATTTAGTCATTTTTAAAATGTTCAGAAATTGGTTAAAATTCTCTGTTTGAACTTTGAAGTAGGTACCACAATATAATATATAATAAAATTATTTTTCAATTTATAAAAATTTTCCATTATTAATTTTCGTTTAAAAGAACTACCGAGAAAATCGAAAATTGACATTTCTAAAGGACCAACTAAAATAAATATTCTAATAGAAAGCTCTTTACCTGAAAACTCTTACTTGACTTATTTAACCAAAAAAAATTTAAATTAAAAATATTTTATAAATCACAAAACTGATCAATATTTTTTGAAAATAATATCACACCAATATATATATATATATGTATATATCTAAGTGCGGCAGTAAATTATTGATGCAAATTTCAAATCTCTGCAGGTGTTATTACATTCCAATTTATAAAAAATTTTAGTAACTTATTTTATTTACGTTTAGAAAACTTGGAAAATCAAAAAGTGATCTCTTTAAAGTACCAATTATATAAAATTAATTTACTATCAACAAAGCGTATCATCTCATAACACAACTCCCACTCGACACATTTTACCCGGAATAATGTTTTCAAAAATATGTTTTTGTATTTACAAAACAAAAATAATCGTCAATATGTATGTTGCAGAAAATAACCTTAAATATAAAATTAAAAATAATAAAAAACGTTTATTAATAAAATAAAATGGCAAAATCACATGCGATAGAAAAATATTTTTATATTTTATTTTTATTTAACATACCTACATAATATATAAAGAATGAAAAATAAAATGATTATTTATTTTTCAATTCCGGTAAACATATAAATATAACTTATAATTACGAAAAAATAACTTCATTAAAATTAACTTTTAAATTTATTATTTCTTAGAAAATAAAACTATTTAAGCTAAAACTTATAGTAATTTCTAAGTCCATCGATTTTCCACTTTCATTAAATGTGTGCAATTTTTGTGTGTTAGGTACTAGACAAAGTTGGTATTGTAGGTAACAAATCTGCAAAAAAGTTCGCCTTTGTCACTAAACAATTTCTACTTCTGATCTACTACCTATTAACGGTAAACTTTTTTGTAATTCCTGGCAATCTAAATGGCCTTCCCTACGACCCAATTATATTGTCTGGCAAAGAAGTATCTTGCCAATCATCCTTCGTCGACTATGGTTTTAGGATCCCTCCTTATACCCAGGTTACTCATTCTTGACTATATCTTGGTCATTTTCTGCTTCTTCCTTCTCATTTGTTTTTTTCTTTTCGCGAATGTTTACTCTTCATTTTAAAGAGTTGATCTGTAAACTCTATCAAATCCTCTTTGCTTGCCTTTCCCTTTCCTATCAAATATTGATGCTCTCCTACTTATATTATTCTGGATATTTTTTCCCGATATTCCACTTCTCTTTAGTCCCTAAATTATGAAGAATGATCAAAAATTTTCGAAAAAAAAAAACAAAATAAAAATCATTGATCTTCATTTATGTGTAATCAAAAACAAATAAACGAAACAATATATATATATTATATAATTTACTATTAATCATAGAATAATTAGTAGTTATCAATGTATTTTTACATAAGTTATCCAAAAAACTGTGTCTTTCCCTTCTGTGACTCCATAAATATCTTCTTCTTTTTGGGTTTATTGGGCCTTTAAGACCATCCCACCTCATACACAAGCTTCCATCCTTCTCTGTCCAGAGCTAGAGTTCTCCGCTCCAAATATCTTCCCATCTTTTCCACATTATTTTTTATGACATTTTCCCAACGGTCTTTTCCCTACAAGATTCTGTTTTATCACTGCACGTAACAGCGGATTTCGGTTTCTCCATGCATGGCCAGCCCATCGTAGTCTTCCTCTTCGAACAACTTTCAATATGTCCGAACCACTATATAAAGCTTCCAGCTCTTTATTCTTTCTTCGTCTCCACTCCCCTGTTATATCGTCTTTAGTTAGGCCATACATTTTTCGTAAAACTTTTCTTTCAAAGACACGGAATTTATTTTCGTCCATTTTTCTAAGTGTCCATGTTTCAGATCCATACAATATAACTGGTCGTATCAGGGACGTATATAATTGTTCATTCATTCTTCGTGACAATGCTCTTGAATTTAGTAGTTTCGTAAGTCCATAATAACATTTATTCGCAGCTTGAATTTTTGCTGCTATTTCATTTGCTATATTATTTTTTTCAGTCAAAATAATACCAAAGTATATGAATTATTCTACCCTTTTAAATTCATAGTTTTTCATACTTCATCTATTCTTTGGAATGACAAAAAAGGGATCTCTCGTCTACTCAAAATCATATATACTTCGTTTTTTCTTTGTTTAAATGTAGTCCTACTTTTGATGCTACTGTATGTAGTCTGTTGAATAATATCTTTAACCTATTTTGAGATTCTTTTATCAACACTATATCGTCCGCATAAGCTAGTAAACCTACCGCCGTGTTTTGAAGCCTAATACCTTCGTGGTGTTCAATTTTCATCTTCTCCAAGACCATGTTAAACAAAATCGACGATAGGGAATCGCCTTGTCTTAGTCCAGATTTCACTGTAATCAGGTCAGTTATTTAATTTCCCACTTGAACCCTCGCCAAGGTCTCCATGACACTGATTGATTGATTGATATTAGATTGACTAGTTTTTGTGGAAAATGAAATTCTTTCATAATATTCAATAGGCACTGCTTCTGAATACTATCATACGCTTTTTCAAATTCCACGAAAAGCGTATGTATTTCTTTATCAAACTCCCATGTTTTTTGATACAATTGTCTAATTATGAACACCTGGTCCGTCGTAGATCTACCAAGTCTAAAACCTCCTTGATAGTTTTCTATTATTTTATCTGCTTTTTCTTCAATTCTATCTAAAATACAATTCGAAAATATTTTGTACACTACATTTAGCAAGGATATTCCACGTAAGTTATTGCACACTTGTTTATGGTATTTTTTATGGACTGGGCACACGGCCACTTTCCAATCATCTGGGAGTTCCTCTATTGTCCATATCTGTTAATCACTTGCCAGATCCATTGTATGACATCTTCACCTCCCTTTTTTAAAAGTTCCGCTTGTGCGCAATCCTCTCCTGGGGATATGTAATTTTTAACCTCTGTACTTGTTCTTTTATTTCTTCTAATGTTGGGATTGGACATTTGTGTGTATTTATATTCTCAATATTAAAGTGGAATTTCTCTTATACTTCATATATGTATATATATATATATATTAGTATATGTGTGAGTATATAGATCAAAATGCCGGTGTTTCTACCGGAAAATAGTTTATTGTCTCCTAATATATTCTCCAAATATTCATAAACATTTAATGAATTAAAATTAATAAATTCCGAAAAACTTTAATTTTTTGAAAACTTCTAAAACAATTTCGTTTTGACAAAAATAAAAGTAAATTGGTTTAATATTTATTTTTAGTTTCCATTTCTGTTTTTCGGTATGTTAATATAAAATTGTTTATTTGGGTTATTTCTACTTTCAATTTTATTTTAGCTTTTTTCGCCCATATTTCATTAATTCGTTAATAAACTGTTGAATCACTCGTGCAATTTTCAATAGGTATAAATAGTACAACTAATAATTACTACCAATTGTTCTCAATTTCGAGAAATTTTAACTCTATATAATATGACTACTACTATATGAATATGATATATTGTACTCGTTACGTTAATTAATGTGAAATAAAATGACCAGTGAACAATTATTTGGGGTGTTGAAATAACTATCGGGCTCTGTGAAATATTATAATTTTGTGTATGATAGAAAGTGTGAAATGTGACAAAAAAAAAACCGTCTTTTTTATATTTATAATTTACGTTCGGTCAGCGCGGGCAATCATTTACTGGTACGTGTTTTACGACATTAAACGAAACAAAATAATCAAAACTCGTCCGAAACGTGTTTTCCACACAAATTATTCGCGTTTAAATGAAAAACGCGCGTACCCGCACCTACTCCGCGAACCGGAGCAGCGGCGAGGACACGACGACAAAAATACATTTTCATTTCCGTTAAGAATTTACGACGTGTTTTTGTTTTTTTTTTTAAAAAAAACGTGTTCGATCGCGTACTTATCTGTTTCAGATGATATTATATGATTACATAATACAAAACTACACAGCTAGTACGTATATATACGTATATCCCAAAAATATAATATTATCAATTTATTAAATGACTTTTTTTTAACGATTTTTTTTTTCTATTTTAATATTTACATATACAAACTTTATTATTTTCAAAAAAACGATTGGATAAAATCAAGTGCAATATACCTACTCGGTATATAATATCCGGCGAGATATAATTGTATAGATTCATTGTGTGACAACTGATTGCGACAAAATTTATCGTATATTATACATATTATATACAACTTCAGTGTGGTGTTCGTGATAATTGGAAACGTTCTATATCTCCTCAAGTTTTTAAACAATTTGAATTGTTTTTTTTTTTTTTTTTTATGTAATAAAGGACATACAAAGTAATGGTTTTTTTTGGGCGTTTTATAATTGTGGTTTTCATAACGATTAGGCATCCCAATTTTTGACACAATATTCGGGTAGACAGAATTTTTGTATAATTTTAGTGTATCAACCATATGGTCCTAAAAAAATTAAAAGTCATTACATAAAATGGTCTAAATAATAATTTTTTTTTTAACGGTTAAAACTCCTCCAATTTTTGACACAATTTTTAGAGTTATATTAATGTATGAATTGTGGTTTTAAATAAAATATTTACGAGTTACAACCATTTAAAATTTGAAAAACTCAATTTTTTTCAAATTTTTAACGGCTATACCTAACTTAGTTAATTTAAGATTTAGGACCAAAATATATATCAAAAATAAGGCTATACGTCAAAATTATTTTAAAACAATACCCTAATCTTATGTGGAAAACAGAGGTCACCGCTTAAAAATCTAAAAAGAATCAAAATTACAAAACATGCAAAAAAAAATGTGTGTATTCATGTATTCTAGTACCTATGTATATATATGTACATGAAAATTAGAATTCAAATTAGTTGAAAACTTGAAGAGTATTCAGTTATCTCAACACACTGTATATGGAACATCATTATTATCATGAAACAATTTTTTACTAAATTATATATTTATTGGATCAAAATTATCAAAATAAATTTATAAATATTTAAATTGTACGTGTTAAAATAATCAAAAAATATGCAAATTACTTATTTGCAAACTTCATGATACCTGTCCTATCGTTAAAAATAAATAATAATTTAAAAATGTAATAAATATGCTATTTTTAAATCAATTTTCCCAGATCATAGGGCCTCGCAAAATATTATTGGAATAAATTTTGTATAACTTTGAGAGAAAAATGTACCTATGTGAATGTGAATGGTGAATGCCATTTTTTTATTATTTCCTCTTTTTGAAAGCAATTTTAACCAGAGCCCCACAAAACTGAACACTAGCCCTGGTACCTTATGTAATAATATATTACTCATACCCATAAAAGTTAAGAGCAGTGTTGGTCTAGCCTAGGCCAAGGAGCAGGAAGTTCTGCAGAGGCTGTTGATTTTTTTTTACGCTAAAATAAAATAAAAATAAAATAGTACCTACTATATAAGAAACAATAAATGCAAGAAACTTTCCTACTTAGCAATTTGGCAATTATATATTTAAGTACAAGTAAATATTTAGTTTTTGGGGCCCATGCAGTCTTAAAAAATCTTAATTCATAATTTTTTTTTATTATAGAATTTTATTGTAGAATAATTATATAATTTTATTATAGATAATTTGCTTATTATTAATAAATTCCCCTCGAGTTCAATAGACAAAAAAAATCAACGAAAACCACATATTATATTGTTAACCAAACTCAAGGTGACAGACAAAGTTCCCAACACTTATGTAAAGTTAAATTTTCGGAGTCAAATAGCTATTACTAAAAATAAGTTTTAAAATTGTTTCACTATGATGGCTATAATTTTTTCATGGTAACAATTTATATTAGAAATATAAGACCAATCTTTACATATTTATCCTTTTTGAAATAAAATGTTGCCCAGTTAATATATTTAAAATATAATTTTGAAATTTTCTCAATAGTTTTTTCACGCATAGAAATATGATGGAAAAAATGATTCCAAAAGCCCTAAAGTGATATATTATAATTAATAATTAATTAATGTACCTAATTAATAATAATATTAGTAATAATAAAAGTAAATAAGTAATTAATAATAAAAATAATAGGTAAAAATTAATTTTATTATTATTTTAGGACTTTATTATTCCAAAAATGTTAAATTTATTAAAGTAGTAAATTTTGTAAATTGTTTTTTTATCAATTTAGATAAATTTGAAGTAAGTAATTATAATACATTTTAAGATTTTTATGTCGTAAAAGTGGTATCTAATTTTAAGATTTAAGACCAGAAAATATTTTTACACCAAATTTCGCTCGACCGCACGGAATTGTTTTATTGAAAACATTAAAGGCCAGTATTACAATCATCGGTTACGTTCCGATCAGTGTTTAACGGTCTGTAAGACGGAATAATCAGTATTACAAACTCCGATCTATGCTGTTATAATATCGGTTGGTTACAAAATGTGTTGAAGCGTTAAAGCATCTGATTGGCTGTTGATTTACATATATTGTGTGATTATTTTAATATTCTTATCAAAAATAATTATTTTAATGATAAATGTGAAACTACGATTGAAATTAAATTATTGCATCAAGAATAATATTAAAAATTGTTGTTTATGTAGAAAAGTCGATTTTGATTGTTAATGAATAGAAAGTTTAATAACAAAAATATTAACTTCATTCGAATATATAACTTGAATCTTGATATTTCAAAACTATTCAATACTCTCATAAGTCTATAATTCTTTCAGAATAGGTACATAATTACAAAACTAATATTAATTACAAAAATAATAACAGAACTAAAATATAACTTTTTTTTCAGTCATCTATTATTTCGATTTCGATTATACTGTAAATCCAAATCAAAACCCACGCATAATACAAAAACATTCTAAAATAATCAATACAGTGGGTTACTAAATTGAACGCTGACGGAGTATTGTAATACTATTTTTATGATAACGGACCGTAAAAGCTTTAACCACGGTTATCTAGATTCTAAATAATCATAGTTTTAACGGACCGTCAGATAACCGGACTGTCCGGACTTATAATAATGATTGTAATATTATGGCCCTAATTCATCATTGCCTTAATATTAAATACATCTACCTCGGGCATCCTGTCCCACAAACACAACTCCTCCAACACCTATGACTGGCTTTCCTATTAAAAATAGAAGTTATTAAAAAATGTAAGAAAAATATGGAATCTTAAAAAAATTTCTTGAATAGGCTACATGCCAGGAGGCACTTTTACAGAAATTACCGGAAAAAAGAAAATCCAATAATTTAAATAGGTTTAAACACATTTTAGATTCTGAGCGTAGCGAGGGAGCTAGTGGTTTTACAATGATGTTTATTTTTTTTTTTTTTTTTTTTTTTTCTCTGTTAACAAATTTACTACCAGAAGG
>JAIPRL010011535.1:0-13387 GCA_025469235.1 Pemphigus obesinymphae
ATAAAAAATGGTAATTTATATTATTGTATTGTTTTTTTTTATGAAGTTCGGTTCGGGTTCGATATTTTAATTGAATAGTTCGGTTCGGTTCGGGTTCGAATAAAAAATTGGAAGTTCGGTTCGGTTCAGTTCGGGTTTGTTAAAATTTTAAAAAGTTCGGGGTTCGTTAAAATTTTAAAAAGTTCGGTTCGGGTTCGGTTCGACCTCAAAAATCTGGGTTCGTAACATCACTAATATATATATATATATATATATATGTGCTTATGTGAACCAGGTATATCCTTCACTGTACCCATATTTGTGTAATTTGTACCAAAATTGAATAGTGCCCAAGTATGGACAAAAAAACCCCCACTACCCTCGTGATCTATTATTACAGATTACAATAGATATAAAACACGGTTAGGATATATTATAACATGATAATATAGTGTGTCGATTTCGTTTTAAATAATTCTACTCTATAGTTCGCGACGCACAGTTTGGAAAATTCCTACTGTGTATATAGCTCTGGTGGTGGTTTTGATATTTTTTACCTGCGTTGCGGTCGGTCGTCGACAGCGACGGTGGCGTGGCCGAACAATAATTTTGGAGTTAATTGTCGCGGACGGGGAGGTGGGGGCGGGCACGAGTGAGACACTGGAAAAAAAAACCCGAAAAAAAAAAAACAAAAAAAAAAATAAATAAATAAATAAATAAAAAACCTAAATAGAAAAAAAGATAATGAAAATGGAAAAAAAAAAACAAACATAAAACAAAAAAACGCGAATGGAAAAGAAGATCCAAACGAAACGAAAAAATAACGACAATCGACGCGGGCACGAGAGTTGAGGGTGGTCAGTGCGTGTACGAACACGATATTATGTTCCGGAAGGCACGCGCGGCGACGAGTGTCGGACGAGTCCAAGTGTTTGGGGCCCTACTGAAATGCACCACACTGCCGAGCGATGTCGGCGGCGCGGCGGCGCGTCCTGCTCTACCCTTCGGCGGCACGACTGCGGTAGGCGCGCGACGGCGAAGGGCTACCGGGCGAACGTTGGCGACTTCGCACGACACCCGTACACCCGCGCCGCGATAACGTCATTATCATCATAATCATTGTTATTATCGTTATTGTTATTATCATTATTGTTATTATCGTTATTGTTATTATCATTATTGTTATTATCATCGTTATTATTATTATTATTATTGTTGTTGTTGTTGCGGACACGTTTCGTGCGGTGCATGACGTGTATTTAGCACGGCCGTCGAGATTGGGGTCCGTAGTGCAGATGTGTATAAATTTCGTAAATTTAGTAGACACAACACGTTAATAAAAGTGCCTTTGCACTATACTTCGCGTCGTCCGTAATTTAAGACGTCGTGTTAAAAATCCAGCCATCGATCGGCCGATCACGTTGGTTACATTTATAATAATCGGTCGTGTTACCAAATGTTACCGTAGAGTTGAAATTTTTTCAACTTTGCCGTCGTGCGGTTACAATAACGGTATACTATTATCACTGAATCGTGGTTCGAGCACAGAAAATATTCTGTGGTCCGAGTATACTAATATTATCATTTCCGTTGCTCCTCCACCTTAAATATTCTATAATCGACTATTATATTTATTTTTTCTAACTACCCGAGTCTATATGTAATATATTATTATATTATTATGTATTATATAAAATAATTTAAAAATTACTTCATTTGTTCAGATATATTTTGCCTTATCTACAACATGAGTTTTTATTTTTATTTTTTTTTTTTTGAAATTCGCTATAAATCTATATTCTACCAAGATCACGTGATAAAAAAAACACACACACAATGAATTTATGGACGACACGATAGTGTAAAGGCACCTTAATCGTATTACGATACGCATAGTAATATCGATGAGGTTTTTATATCGTGTCCATATAAATACACTCGATAAATACGGAGCCCTTTGTCACATCCAACGGTTAACGTTTTATATTTTACTGTACGTTAAATTGAACAACAATTATATTTTGAATTTAAGTGGACACGCCACACTGATGATTTTCAGTAGCAAAAAAAAACCATGTCCATGAATAACAAACGAAACTACCATTTAAGGTGATTTTAGAGTTAAAACGCATATTGTAAAATATATATATATATTAGGAGAATCAAGGAAGGTTTTTGATAGCTACGTCAAGTATAGCTACCAAATTACTTGACGGATTTGGTAATTATGACTGGCTTGCAGCAGAGAATAGGTGCCACTGAAAAATCTCGTTGGGTACCTTTATTTGCTATCTGGGACCAAAGACCGTGGACGAATTTATTCATTCAAAATTATGAACAGTTTGTCATTGTTCAATCGTTCGAATGGTGTCTGATAAATGGTATCTGACCGAGAAACCCATCCACCGTTGGCCAGTGGTCATATTATAGAAGGAGAAACTTCGTAATCCCCTCGCCTTTTTCTTCAACATTTTTCATCCATCTCCTTTTCCCCCAGAACATTATTTTTACATTTTCCAAAATAGTTTTAGAATCGTTTTTTTTTTAAATTCATTTAGTACTTTGAATATATATCTAAAGTGCTAAGAACGGTCTTAAGGATTTAAATTATTCGGCCGGATGCTCTTGATAATGAAATGTCTACCCTCGGAGAACTATACTGATTATTATTATTATTATTATATGAAAATGACGATAGTTTTGTAGAATAATATACAGTTCATCTAAAAAATAATTTGATTTATAAATAATTATAGTGTGCTAAAAATCTAGACGGGCAATTAATTTACATTGAAAGATGAATAATCATAGCTATGACATTCATTAAAAGTGTCTGGAGAAATATTACGAAACAAGTTAAGCATATTTTAATGGATAATGTTCCTAGCGATTTCAATCAAAATGGTATGTCCATCATATGGTATTTCGGTAAATATCGTTACTCTATACTATAAAAATAATGTGTGTTATTGATAATACGTGAGAAAATTGATATTTAAGGAGTCATTAAACAATAGCATAATGATCTAAGTTCAGGATTGATATATCATCACTTAAAAAATAATCTAATTTTTTTGGAAACTGTATATATATGAAAAATAGACTTTTTTCGCGTATTTTATTGCTCAATTAAATACATATTTCGTAATAATATTTGGGACCGAAAATTTTAATTTGGGTATCTTAACATCTTAATGCGGTTCTGAGTAGTGAGTAGAATAATGCCAATAATATTTTGAAACACATTTTAATCATTATTCTTAGAAATGCATTTATCCCATATGTAGTTAATGAAAAATATGATCTAATCGAGTCAATGTTTTATAATAATGCATATAACGTTGGCATTATTGTTAAGAGAATACTATAATAATATCAGTTTTATTGCGTACATGACGTATATTATTATTTCGGTCAAATTACACACGCAATATTTCGTAAATTTGGTTATGATTATATATAAGGACTCTGTGTATATTTCTAAATTTAAAATAGTATGCGTATGCTCGATTAATAATATATGTTAGAAAATAAAAAGTATATGCTCAACAACTACCCCATAATTTTCCCATAATGATGATAAAAAAAATATGATTCTTTTGGAAAATTATTATCTGTAAAATTGACATATTGCGCTCAAAAATATTTAAGAATATATAATCAGTGATATATTATGTAATATAATATGATTATTATACGTTGTTATTGTAGGCCCACTGCACATGAGAGATGTCGGCAAATTCGGTCATGATTAATGTCGGTTTTTGTTTATTCCGAAATTGAATAAGTAATAAGAACTCGATACGTACTTTGATGTAACATACAATGTATAGGTACTCGACAAAATATAGGTTTATATTTTATACAAAAAACAATGAAATGATATTTTTATTTATACAAAACTCGTCCGATTCGTCTGATCCACTATTGAAATGGAATTGTATCGGTTTAACTATTATTGTAAATAACCGATCGGTAACGGTAAGTAGTTATATATGCACGACTTGGCCGACTGTCGATACCCTATATCGATGGTTTAATTGGACTATTGTAAAAAAAATATATAAAAATGCTTATATTTTAGATATATTGTTATTTTCTCATGAAACATATAATTAATGCAGAAATACATCTGGTTATATTATTAATTATCGACAAAATATATGAATATCGTATTTAGACATGTATGATTGCTATGGAATTAATTATAGAAGAAAAGAATCATTAATGACGATACCTTGATTGGAATTTATAAAATAAAACAAAAACCACCAAAGGTATAGAAATTTCATTCATAACTACGAAGAAATAAATAGACGAGCAAACGACACATATGAATGAAGATTAATTGTAAATCAATCCATAAGGATTTATAACAGAAAATAGTTAAGTACTATGATAAAAACCATCGGAAATACGAGCAAATATATAAAAAATTATATTAATTATATATTTTGGACGGAGCAAAGAATGTGTTGAATTTAATATGATGTTTTTTTTTTTTTTAATTATCGATAATTGACAAATTATAATATCGGGAATATAAAATGTACATAAAATATTATATATAGAAACTATATTGATTTGGTAACGATTTCAAAACTTTAATGCCATTTTCAATCATTTTTTTTATAAAATGTTTCAATTTGATTCTTTTTTATGCAAATTGCATATATATAGTGTATATACATTTATAATATATGTATTTCAATGGTTTTTTTTTTTAAGATAATGTGTTGATTTTCTCAGTAGTTATATTAGTCGCAGAGAAAAATTATCGAAAATAATGGTAAGTATTGTTAGGAATTTGGAAATATTTCAACCAGAATTTTCCATGGAATACAATTATTTATTTTTGCTTTCAAATAAATAATAATAATGATCCGATTTCCAGTCCAAGAACCGAAGGAACAATTAACTTCCACTATCAAATTGGACAACTTTAATTTTAGCTCAGAAATTCAGTGTTTACAGAATTTTATAAAATTTTGAATACGATTCAAAAACTTTGAATTTAGGTATCTACTCAAAACATCTTTATCACTCATAAAATTATTATCAATCGTAGTTATTGGTTATAAATAATACTATATATATCTAATCATGTATCATCATTTTGCGAACAAATTATTTCGACCATAAGTGACAGTAAAATATATATAGGTACATTATATATGAACACTTCAATATGCAATAATTTACACCAATTTTATAGAACTTAAATAATATTAACGATATCTACAATAAAAACATAGATACATAAATCAAATAGAAAAAAATGAATAAGATATGCTTTTCGTTGAACCGTTATTGCATCACTCAGAAAAAAAACGTTCCATATTTCAATGAAATTAAATCATTATTATTAAGCTTAACTTTTTACCTATAATTAATGCTGAAATGACTTAAAATAATGTTTTTTTCTTTAATCTAAACCAATTCTCAATAAATTATCATTGACAATTTAAAAATACTGTAATTAAATCAATGAAACATAAATATTTAAAATAAAGATGTCCATTATTTTTTTCATGCATACAATTTATTTGAGTGCAATAAAATATATTTAATTTAAAGGAAAGGGTGATTGATATGTAAACAAAATGTTCTATGCTTCTATGGATGGGAAAAAATAAATACCAAAATTAATAATTAGTAATTAAAAAATATTATAGTTAAATAGAATATAGTTAGAATTATCTACTATTTTATGGATGCAAATACTAAAACGATATAATAGCTATAGTAAAACTATATAATAAATATAGTTATAGTAAGTAATATTTACTATATTTAATAGTAATTATTTTCGGCAGTCTGTTTTGTCTACCGTACTTATAAGATCGGCGTTTCGTTTGGTTTTCAAGTCTGGGTAGTAGTTAGGTTGTAAGACTTAAGTTGTCAACATGCGGAATGTCTCAGGTTTGAATCTGTTCTGTCTTTCGGTCATTTTTTTTTCCAAATTTTTTTAACATTATTTACCATAAAATAATAGTAATGATTACTAGAAGTTTTAATTTGTTACTATAACAAAAAAAGGTTATAGTACTGTAAATTTCTAGTAAAAAATACTATAATTTTTTAGTAAAGCTGACTGATATTATAGTTATCTCTAATAATTGGTATAAATAATACCTTATTCAGCTGTTTTTATAGTATTATAAAATTTCCTTTTTTAAATATATAATCTATTTTAATAATATTTATCGGTAGGCAGGGGGGGGAATTTGTCCCCTCCACCCCAATGTTTCTTCAGTCGCCCAAATCGTATTGTCGGTCGGCTAAAAAGTGTTAAACCTCTATACATATATATACATATACCTATTGACAGTGTTTATATACACCGACATCCTTTACGGATTTAACATGGTTAGCATAGCGCACTCGGTCTGATGTAGTTCTTTATGTACCTATGAAGGTACGTAGTTCGATTCCCGTTCAGTGTAAAAAATTTTTAGGTGCGCTGTCGTAAATACGAGTATACGATGCATACGTATGTATACGACGATCGGTCGGCGATGTCCGCCGTGCGCCGTGGCGATTGTGTTCATATTTTTTTTTCTATTTCATTCCCGAGTATTTAAATTTATAGAGTGCGGTATTACCGAAATTGTTCCAAAGACAATTCTTTAGCTTCAATTTAATGATATAAGATGTGACATTTCTATGATTCGACTTCGTACAGGCTCCAAATCATACCCGATTTTCCTTAGTTTTATATACTTTTTTCACTGATGTTGGTGAGTATTTTTCCGGGTGTGATTATCATAAGAACAATATTATATAATATATATATTGTTACATCTAGTAAGAATACCAGTAAGAATTATTTTATATATCTTTTTCGAACTACTCTTTGCCCCCACTAGCTCCCAGATCTACATGACGTTATTTTCGTCACGCTTACTTCAGTAAAAAAAAAAAAAATAATAATAAAAAATGAAAAATATATATTTAATTTTGTCACACGCAGTTAACCCATACATAATATACCGACGGTACGGACCTTATAAAGACTCCATTAATTGGCCGCCAAAAATAAATAGCGATCAGTTAAAGAAGACGTGGGACACTAAGTAATATATGTAGTCTAAATATTAGCAAATAAAGGACCTTTTTTTTTTTTTTTTTTTTTCGGCGATACTTAATCATTCAATTATTCAGTGTTTCGAGAGGAATAATAATATAAAAGGTAAACTTCCGACGCGATTCTCAAAGGATGCAGCAGACGTCCGCGTCGGGTGTAACGAAATTAAATATTCTGGAAAGTGTTGGATACGTTAAAACGAGCGAAATCTACACTAAGCTATCCCGCACCATCCTAAGTGCATATATAATTCATATCGACAATCGGACTATCTCTATACCGTATAGGTTACAATAAATTGCCATTTACTCGGTAAATATATATGGTGTTATATACACGCCAAAGAGACGAAGGTCGTTCACTGTGCGGGACATAGTACGTGAAGAATAATACAGTGTGTCTCAGAATGACTGTTGCAGTTAGTTTTCAAATGGGTTTTAAATTTTCTAAAAAAAAAAAAAAAACCATTCGAGTGATTGTTCGACGATGCAGTTTTCCGTGCGCGTTTAACGACCGAAAATCGTATATGATTTTCTAATGCAAAACTATTTTCGTATCTCATGAAAAAACAAATTTCCTAATTATTGGAATATCCACTTTATAAAATAAACAAATCGTCAAGTATTTTACGCCTCCGAATAACTATTTAATATTTTAACGACATCACCGATTCAACAACAAAAGTTCATTATGACCTACGAAAGTCATTTCTAATATTAATAACTTAACATTCGATTTAGATCGTCCCCTGTCACTGTATAACTCATTGAAAAATAATGCGAATTTGTTCATTCCTGTTTTAAACTGTAAGCACGTTAAAATTCAATAGGCAGTTGAATATAGAAAATAATAATTTTTTTTAACATTTGTCATTTAGACGGTTTTTGTTCCGAACTTGACATATAATTGAGCTTTATAGCTATTCACTTAGCTCTATAGGAAATATCAACGGAATACACGTTTGATCGAATTTAATTTGAATCTAAGAATCGTGAAATCTAAAGAAAATTCATCACCGGCGAATCTACGGTTTCTTGTGTATTATAAATATTCCGTTTAATGAATACAACATTTGATGGAGATATCCGTTCAACTATTCTTTAGATTCGATATTTGAAAAATGTACATTTTAATCCGAGTTATTCGAACGTTTAGCCATCCATTTTGAACACACTGTATATTGTTGTTAAGTTTATTCGGTGACCTGTACTGCTACGACAATACGTTTCGTCATAATGTACTTATAAAGGGCATCTTTGAGCCGTTGCCACTGTCAATAATTTGTCCACTATTGTTTCTTTCCGGCCACTGTTGTTTATCTTTTTACCGTTCCAATATATTATATATCGTATAATATCGTATATATAGACGCTTTAAAGTATTGTATTGCCTCACAGTATAGCGTTAGAACAACCGGAGCGTGTTAATTCAAAAAGTATTTACTATATCGATTTTATGACCTGGGCGTAATTTAATAGAGATTGTTTTAGATTTTAACCCGTTAGAAGTTTAAACTATGCTCTGTGTTCAGATAACACTAAATGTATAGGTCTCAAATGTTCGACAAAAATTATGGAAAAATACAATTATTACAACGAATTAGTTCCGGCGTTTTTGGCGCGTGGCTGATACTATAACTACGACTATAACTTCTAAAACTAAACTATTTTTTTTTTAATACTCAATTTTATTTTAATAAAAATACAAGTGGTTATTTTCTAGAGTTGTTTTCATAAATACTTAATGTTACGTTTAGATACATAATTTTAACTATATATTATATGTTATAGTCACTATAATTTGTTATAGTATATATATATATATAGAATATTAATTACTAATATAGTGTGGAATTCAATAATCGGCATATAATTACTATATTCTAAATACTTGAATATTATAAAAAAAATTCGTGATTATTTAAAAATAATGAATTATCAATATTAAAATTTGAAATACAAGTATTTAAATGTTGAAAAAAATACTTCTAATAACGATTAAAAAAATATTTCAAATGTTAGTATTATTATTATGGGTATTTAAATACTAGTTTTAATTATAATAGTAAAAATAACAATATACATACATATAAGTAAAATTAACAGATTTTAAGATAATAATAATATTTACGAATACATATTGAGCAACGATACATATTTTTTAACAGCTATTAATATATTTATGTCACTAGACATCGCTTAAAAATATGTTCCTTATTATTAGTATATTCTATATATTCTGTTTATTAATTTTTATAATTTTTGTATTACCTTTTTTGTTTTTTTATTATTAATTTATAACCTGATATTTTGGCTTACGGTTGAAACTAGTTGTTACGTATAAACTTTTTTTGAATACCCTCGGCATACATTATTTTTTAGTATATAGATTTTTATAATAAATATTTATTTATTATTTAATATAAGAGGATTAGCTTTTTAGAATTCAATATTTTTAATTCTAAAAATTGAATTCTAACATAATATTATAATATCTCGAAATTATGTTATGTATCCATTAGATGTTTTATGATATTCAATTAAATTTATTTTTCTTAAAAATCATTCAATATTATTTCCTTTTCCATTTTTCACAATAAATTAACATCATACAACACAATGGCACCAAAATATCAATCGAAAATAAATATCAACTTTAATGTTTTGAAAAAAGTGGACGGTTTTTGCAAATATAAAATATTATTATTCAAACAAACGTTCAATATAGTTTTATATTATGATTGATAATACTATTTTTTTTGTCTTCGTGATATCCTTAATTCTGAATTTCGTATTCAATAACAACAATATAATAATTTCAAGTTACTATTAAAGTAAATTGTAATTAGCTAGTCAATAGTGGATGGAAATACTGCACTTGTCGGGTAGGTACTGGCTGTGGATGTATTGAATTTAAATGATTAATAATTTATTTCCATAATAACGATTCCGAGTGAAGAGCGATGTGATAAACCTACATAAATAAAAAATGTAAACACTTTATAATACATTAAAAACTTTTTAAACTTTTTATTATACTTTATAAGACATTTTATAATATCACCATATTATATTATTTTAGTTGGCATATCATTATTATCTATTATCTATTATCTATTATCTATTATTTGAATAAACATTATATTTTATTCAGATACACACATTGTTAAATTAAATAACTCGGAAATCGTATTCTAGTTGCAAACAAATATAATAAAATATGAACCCCGTAATAATATTAGCAAATTTCGACCGCTTGAATCTAAAATGTCAATGATAAACATCTTGTAGGTGTGTGTAGGTTAAAATTATTTAACATTATTCAATTTAATTTTTTTTAATTGATTATATAAAGTATTGTACAAACTCACGGCATGGGTGTATCACATTTGCCTATATGTTGCGCCGTCTTACACAATAATAATATCCATTATCTATTATACACGAGTTATATACAGCGAATGGTGATTAAAATATCTGGCAGTGCATATTCAAAATATACTACAGATTTTATTGACGAATATATTAGCCATGTTATAATTAATTTCAATAAAAAAAAAAAATGTATCTATTTTTTTTTTCAATTGAACGGTCCAAAAATCCATTGAAAAATATTTTTTAATATGTATTTACAGTTGGTGTGCACCTAATTACTAAATTACTGAAATGTAAATATTTATAATTGTATAATGTTAAATACATATTTCAGTATTTATCAGTTTCTGTAGATAAAAATGTACGATTTCTTTTCTAATTATTAAATTATTGAAAACGATTAAATAAAACATAAAATGAAATCTATTTATAACTAAGGCTGATTCTCATTAAAAAAAATCACAACACTTATGACTTATTACCAAACGCATATATCTTGTAGGCCAAAGTCAACGTGTAAACTACAGTGGTACCATTCGATGTCAATTGAAATTTCGAACAGAATAATTTGGTGTATTATCCGAAATTGGCCAAAATTTACTTACTTTTAATAAAACCGTCAAATTTATTCTATAATTATATATTGTATTCAAAATATATATAATGGACCGCGAGTAAAATATTAAATTGAAATTTCGTGCTTTTGTAAAACGAATAATAATAAAAACAATATAATATTGTCAGGAAAATTCCAGAAAATATACACAAATATAAACGTTTAGATTATGGTATATTTAAAACTTATTTGGATATAGGTAAATTCATTATTTTTCAAGTAAACTATAAACATTTTGGTATATTTTTACAAATATCAACGATATTGTTTGGTCATATGTAAATGTTAGAAGTTCAGGCTTTTCGGGTCTAGGAGCGATGCTAATAAAATATTTACGGTGTTTATTATATGGTACAGATCATTTATATGTATAAATGAAAAAATAATTGTCAATGTAGAACTATATATTTTAAATCTATTAATGAAACATAATATTTCGTAAAATATTTAGAGGTCCATTTTAGGATATTAATATCATAGTCCTTAGTAGTGTATTAAGCATTTTAAATTACAATATTTCAATAGGTAAAACAAGGATTTATAAGCTCTATAAGCTATTTTAATTATAAGTTATAGATTTTAAGTTTTTCATGAAAATGAATACATGTACACATGACGATTTTTATTTTAACGGCGATGGTTTTCGTTTCAAGAAACTATACTAAAATTGTATACAGGCTATTATTTTACTCGTGTTTTTCTCAAAATAAATATTTTCTGTATAAAAGTAAAATTTATTAATATAGGCCAACCATTAAAATCTTTTGATATGTAAATTATACCGTTTGAAAATCGACTAATATGACGACGCCTTTGACTATATTACTTGGGCTTGATTGTACGTGTGTGTATCGAACGAATACGGGTTCCTTATTTCGAATAGAAAATATACGAGTGAAAATTTTAAATGTAATATATTCTATAAAAATGAAAATGTAGTATACGTTAAGTATAATAATATATTTTAGAAAATATGGTTTTTGATGGTAAAAAGCTTTTTTATAAGGAAATTCATCTATATTCGGTGGTTACCCGCTGTATAAATAGGACAATAAAATGTACACTATTAGTTTTCCCAAATGTAAAATAAAACTACCAAAAACGCGGAAAAATTTTACAAAAACAAAAGCTGAATTTGAGAAAGTGTACAAAAATGTATTTTGCAATATAAATATAGATTGATTCGTATAATATACGACTTAATATTTTGAGAACATTATTTCTATGTTTCAATTATAGTGGTTGCCCATTAAAATATTTCGGAAAAATTGTTAAAAAGCAAAATCAAATTTAAATGTGAATTTACAAATTAATTTAGGTACTTGTACTTTAATTTGTATACCCCCCCCCCACCATATTAACAAAAAAATCGTCGCTTAAATATTGACTTGTGTTTAAAATTATAGGTGTTGTTATCACGGCCGACAAGCCTATTATTTCTAAAACTCCACACATAATTGAAATAAGTTACATTTCATCCACGCGCATTTACAAAATGAGCACACTTTTATTTTACGAAATTGATTTTAAATTTCAATAATAATTTCATTGTTATAATGTATACATTATCCCAGTAATTTGAACACTACCAATATCTATTGGATAAAATGAAAATTTTAAATATTATTTATATAACGTTTATTTCGTTATTTTTACATTATTTACGGTTGAATGGGTAAATTGTATACTTTGATAAAATAAATATTTCAGATAATTATTTTTGATGAAACGTACGCAACAATATTTAGTATAGCCCGTCATAATACGCACGTCGTACATAAACGTTTTTAAAATTACTTAACGTGAAAAAATGTACGAGTATTTTTTTTTATAAATTATGTAATGAAAAAAAATTAAACAAACGGTTTATTTATCGTTAGATAAGTATGACTGAATAAATTCGGAATTTAAAAATATGAAATTAAATGGAAAAAAGAGTAACAAGGCATTTTAAACTGTAAAAAGTTACGACCTCATTACTATTGGCGAAGAAAATAAATTAATATTACCGTTATTGTACTATGTCACTAATGAAATTATTTATGATGTGCTACACAAAGTATATTTGGGTATTGGACATGGTGAAAAATATCGTATGTATGCTAAAGTTAAAAAAATATATATAAAAAGCCGGTCAGTAGGTTGTGGAAGCACTTCGCTCGTCGGGCGTCAGTATTGGTGGATGCACTTCGCTACTGGGCAGGCTGGGCAGGGTACTTTTGGTGGATGTATTGAATTTGAAAGCAATGATAAATCATTGCATTCAATAAAACGATTCTGAGCGTAGCTTCGGTGTAGTATACATAACTCATATCATTTTTTTTTTGTAGG
>JAIPRL010011536.1:0-13386 GCA_025469235.1 Pemphigus obesinymphae
GAGTAATGTAACTTTTGCTCATAGATGGCAACAGTTTTGCTAGATTTTTTACGCCCGCCATTAAGAAACATTTTGGTTCCGCTAATATATCTTTCGATACCAGTCCATAGTATCTTAGTCCGTGGTATAGCTATCATGAACAGCTGTTATCGTGTGTAAACACCGTTGACAATTTTATTACTCTGGTAATTATTACCTACTTTTATTATTATTACTATTTATTATTATTATTATTACCACAATTAGGTATCGCCACGTGCAAAATATTGTAAAAATATTGATAAAATATGTATCCCTTATCTTTAGCCGTTAACTGTAATTGAATCGGTCGTTTGGAAAATGTCTTCCGTATATTTACAAAACTACGTAGTTGTATGTGATAATCATGTTTTAATAGGAATAATACATATATTCCCCGTGAGACCGCCATTTCTCCTATAAATTATTTTGGTCCAAATTTAACAAGTGCATTGGATAATAAGGCCGTATCTCCATAAAAAATTTCAATTTTATTTTTAGATAAAATTAATGAAACAAATATTCACTATATTTTTTTACCACTATTCTTTAATTTACCTATACTTGATATAATTGATGAAATTCACGATGTAAGAAAATAAAAGTCATTGTAAATTGACAATTTATTGGAAAAGGCCAGTGGCGTAATTAGGGGGGCTCGAAGGGCCTGGACCACCCTTGATCCGCGTTTGTATATAATATATTAAAAATTATGATAGTAAAATAATTGTTGATTTATTAACTTTAAATCAACAAAAATATTAAATCGATATCTATACAATATATAATACCTACTAGATATATCTACCTATCGTCATATGCGCGGCTATATATTTAATAATATTATTCGTTTTGGAACAAATTCAGTATAGTTGAGGTATCCACCACAAAAAAATTTTCTATTTTTTTCTCCTGAATTTGATGGGGTTTTAAAAATTGGCCGATTGTACTTACTTTTTTAGTTATAGTCAAAAAACCTCGAAAATCGCTATTTTTCAAAATAAGTTCTTACTAGTTTAAAATGATAAAAAATGGACTTTTTAAATAATTATTTTTTTTTTAATTTGTATAAAATTATATTAATAATTATTAATAATAATATCTACTATCAGTGTGCTAAAATTTCTTTTTATTTCAATTTTGATTATTTTAAACAAGTAAGAATATGCTTTAAAAAATATTGAGATTTTCGAGATTTTTTTACTACAACTCAAAAAATAAGCACTAGACAGTATTTTTTTTTTTATATAAGAGATTAATAATAATCCTAAGAGTTAACTTCTTCAATTTTAATCTAATTTTTTTTTTTCTCTAAAAATATTTTTTATTGTTTCCATGAAAAATTTTATTTTTTGGAGATATGACTTTTTCCAAATGATTGATTCAATTATGCATTAAATATTTGATTTGGTTAAATTTTTTTTTTTAGTCTATTATTAGATACATAATCATATCCCTTAAAATATTTGATACATAAGAATTTCTAAAAAGTTACGAGAAACATCCATGTTTTTTTAATAAGGGCTTACCAGAATTTCGTGTCAAATAGAATAAAAAGAGATGCGACCGAAGAACAATAATTGTTGCCCGTGTCAGGCCTAGCAAGTATAAAAGAATTGCGTGCAAGAATTAGGAGTATTTCTAGAACATACGTACAACCAGGAAAATGAAAACGAAAATGACCAATGAAATTCGCCAATGGCTCTAATCATAGCTCATATAACTGACATTATTTTCAATGAGCAAATTTAAAATTAAGTTATTTAAATATTAAATAAAATAAATAAAGATGAAATATACAATTCGTTACCGTGTTTGCCAATATCAATATTTACACATTTGTATTCGTTATAACATTTTAATATAAAATCTGTATTGTGTGCTAGATATTCAATATGTTATACTCGTGATTGTATTTTATTATTTGACTAAAAAATACGTATAAAACCATGAATATAACATACTCACGTACTCGACGTACTTACAGTTCATAAAATTAAAAAAAAAAAAACGAAAAATTGAAAACATAATTACACTTTAAACAAAAACGATAATAATTTTTATTAATTTCCCATTTAAAAAAAAAAAAAAACCAATTCTTTTTTTTAAAACGTTTTCAAATCCTGCTTTACACCTAAATGTTAATTATTGTGGATCTATTTTAAATATTCATTTCTCACTGCTATAATACCTATATACTATATAAACAATAGTTTCTTTATGTACGGTCGGAAGCTGTATCTCGATGAACCATCTTCATTATAACGACTTGTGTGGTAAACCGCCGAACACTACCAAGGGAAATCACCATGCTGGTAGTTCGAAAAAACGTAAAACAATGAAGGCATTGTCGTGAAAAAACTAATTTTTATAAATATTGTTTTACACGTGATATTTAATATGCACGAAACCTTATACATCATACACGTGGTTTTGAATCATTTTAGTGGGGTACATTAACATTTTGCACGCACAGATTATTATTATGTGTGCATTCGAACTCTGTCGCCTGTAGACATGTTGCTGCTCTTGATAATATTTCGCCATCATATTTGTTCGACAACTAATATAACGAATATAACTTCGATGAAAATGAACTAATAAGTATTGATTTTTTTATTTTCATTTGTTTTTTTTTTTTTTTTTTAAATTAACTATAGATAATTTTTGTGTGACAAAAATTTAGTTTATTTTATTACTTTATTTGATTATTGTTAATTGTTAATTTTTTTATTTGTATTATTTATATCAAATTATTTTTTTATGTTCGTTTCATCGATTTTACTTGATGTTTGTACAACGGATATAGAGATTCTCACTGAATACCGTAAGACATTTTCGTTCAACATCACCGCTGTCCCGTAAATCAGTCCAAATGAAATACAAGTTCAAGTAAATTGTTTATATACCTATCATGCATGCAAGTCATATAATGCATATAATTTCTGTCACAGAAACATATCTGCTATACATGTCTATAAATAATGCATTTTATTAGCTCGTGCATGCATGAATACAATTTGTATTCTAAATTATAATTTTAATGCAAATACATACATTTTGAACATAAATAATGACAAATACGTACTTAGACATTATATCATTTTTAAAATTAAATAATTTGTTTATCGAATAATATTATTTCAAATAAATTAGGTAATTCAATTTTATATTTGTTAAATTATACTTAAGTTAGGTTAAAATATATTATTTTATATTCAGTTATAAAATATTATGACTACATATAAATTTTCTAATTTTGATTATAATTCATAATATACTATATTATAATATACTTACTATAATATTATATTATACATTTAAATGTTTAATATATAGGTATCTACTGTATACTATAAAAATTAAGCTTTACTTGTTTGGATATATAAATAATTTTATTTGCTATACAATTTTCTATACCTTCATTTTCATAACCTTTTTAAGAAAACATCAAAAGCTTATACAATTTTCAATGAAAATACTCTTTATTTTGACATTTTCCTTCTAATCTTATTACGTCATAATATAGCCGTATACGATATTATATATTCGTTTGCACGAAATTCATCTGTTATACCTACTTAATATACATGAGTGTATAGTATAATCCAATAAGATTAAATTATAATGTCGACTTTAAAGTTTTAAATATTTGCTCTAGTTTTATAATGTAACTAATAAAACCATATGGGTATATAACTTATACTATATGTTTTTTTCAACATAAAATACTCAATTTCATAGTCAATTTCTGTGTCTTTGAGATTTTAATTTGAAGCAATAATATTAGGTGTAGGTACTATATTTTTTTGCTAAAAAAATTTAATGGTTAACTATTTTTTATCTCAATAATTGTATAGTCTTTTACTTTTTTTGAATTAAAATCTATAGTTTTAATACTCAGATGTAAAATATTTTAACACTTAGTCATTTACAAATATAAAATATTGATTCGATAGTCAATTATTTACTAAAATTTAAAATGTAAAATTAAGTGTAATTATTATTCCTCTGTCTCTCCACTCACCTTTAAACTTTAAATAATAAACTATATTGGTACATACGTACTTATATACCTGTATTTATAATGCGTAAAAATGTTCAAACAAATATTCTACGTTGAAATATGAACTTACATTATTACAAAAATATAAAAACCTCATTGTAAAATCAATAGTTTCCTCGCCACGCTCAGAATCTAAAATGGTAAGAAAATTATTCATTATTTCTTTTTATGTATAAAAATGCAGTATCATAAATATTTTTATTTTAAATTTAAAAAAAATATTCCTAAACACAAAATTTGACCGAGAATATGAGTGTTTTATGTATTTAAAAAAAGAACATGTAAAATTCACAATTAAATATATTAATGAATTGATGAACTGCATGTGCTTTAAATAATGCTTTAATAAAATAAAATATATTTATTTAATAACAATAATAATAAAATACGTAGTGGGCTTCCGTGATTATATTAATTTATATGTATATTTTTTTAATTAAAATACGATAACGATCATTTTTAATTCGTCATCTGTCCGTCAAATACATATATATATATATATAGGTATATATTATAATAACGCGTGCATATATTATTATTTTGTACTGAATGCTAATGTATAACATATAGTAGCACTGAGCTCATCACAACCCTTAAACGAAATTACAATAATAATCCACAACGGTATATGCGTGGATCTAGTCGGGGCAGCGGTATCGTAAATAATTTTGATATTATACAGGGTGTCCTCGTTGTAAAATTTATACTTGCTCTATTTTCTGAACATTTTAATTTTTAGGAATATATTGGATTTTCTAAAAAAAAAAAAAAACGGTATAATTATAGGTACTTTTAATCTTACGTCTATATTATATTGTATAAATAGTATATTATAGAAAAAAAATGTATCTATAAAACTGTTAATTTTTAATAAACTAGGTACCCATATTATTTATTCTGCAAATAATTAAAAATATTCCTAAAAATCAACATATTTTTGAAGTTGAGTCATACATTTTTTTTTTTTTTTTTTAATTTGAAGTTATATATTTATATTTAATAATTTAAAAA
The DNA here is from genome assembly GCA_025469235.1 of Pemphigus obesinymphae. Taxonomy (NCBI): domain Eukaryota; kingdom Metazoa; phylum Arthropoda; class Insecta; order Hemiptera; family Aphididae; genus Pemphigus; species Pemphigus obesinymphae. The sequence continues at coordinate 5,096 of JAIPRL010011536.1, forward strand.
AATATATTCTTTCAGTATTTTACTGGCCTATTTCATACTTGCACCTAATTCAACTATATATTTTAAAAACACTGAATTTATTTATAGACGATATTACAATATGAATAAATACTCGTAAGTCGTGGGACACCCTATACACACGTTATACAAAACGACCCTAGTGGCGAATAAACAAATATTTAATGACCCTTGCGATTGTAAACGGGTTTTCAAACGAACATCAGTCGTTTCTAAAAGACCGTTTGAAGGGTACGAAAATAAAAAAGTGACCGCTGCGTGTGGGGTAAACATATATAATATAATTTGACGGATAGACGAATAGTGAAAATGTTTTCCATTATTATCGTTGCGTTTTCAATGACAGCAGCGTATGCAAATGTTTAAAGGGGAAATCTCGTTTGTTGTACAGTATAATATAATATATATTATAACTATCAAAAAAAAAAAAAAGTTGTACATTCAAAAAACGATTTAAAACTCTGGAAATGTGGGTCAAGGAGTATGTTGTAAGGATATCACACATAACACAAATTAAACATCTTAATCTATACAAATTCAAATTGTCATAGTACAACCGCCGCAGCTCTATAAAAAAAACAAATTATAATGTGTCTAAAAGTGCAGCGGCCTGGTAAACGGCATTCGTTTTAACCGTGTTCTCGGTGTATGCAGAAATTCAATGCGATATGCGTTTTTCAATGCGGTAAATATTTTACTATATACTTAAATTCTAACTTCTAAGACTAACTTTATAGGTGATTATAGTAAAACAAATGTTTTATTGTAAAAATATTATACAATTTAATTTGTATATAGAATTAAACAATATTTTTTTTTTTTTTAAATACCTATCTATATTCTAAAGAATAAAAACCTTGTATCCCTGTTATGTCTCTTTCCGTCCATCCTCGAAATTTTTTTGTAGTAAATGATTGTTGATTTTTAAACAAATAATATTATTTCGAGTTCTTTTAAAATTGTAATTTTTATTAGGAACAACACATGGATGCTTTTCTTTTCTTATGTTTAATACTTGATAATATTATATATTACATAGACATAATTTTTTTATATTTTATTTTATACACTTTTCATTATTTATGATTTTTTTTTTAATAGCTACCTACACAAGATAAAAACCCAGAATTCTAACACGATAAATGAGTGTATTTTTTCTTACTTTTTTGATATTAAAGGAATTGGATCTTTCCAAATGTTGATCCTCCATGTTGTGTGTAATGAATATCATTTTCAGAGCCCAAAATAAACTAAATTTCGTATTGCACTCTTTCGTAATTTATAAAACTACCCATACCCCCTTTAAAAATTAGCACGTTTATATATAATATATATTTTTCTTCTTTAGCTTTTAAAAGTCATTATGGCACATTGCTATTCCACACAACCTCCTTCATTCGTCTTTATTTTCTGCTATATTCGCTAAATTCTCTACCCCGAGCATTTGAACTTTTTTATCAACAACATCTTTCCAGCTTTTCTTTCTTTCGAATTCTTTGGTAATACATATATAATTATTATTCTTAAAATTGACACGGCATCTGATCAAAAAAAAGTAAAGGAGTTGAAAATAACGTTATAGCAAACAACTGTTAAATATCCGGAAAGATTTCGATGGAAATCAAAGATGGTAAAATAAGAAGTTAAGATATATTTGTAATTTGGTTTTTAAATTCTGATAAATTAAATTTTACAAAAACATAACTATAAAAATGTATTTAATAAAGTAAGATAAATAAAAAAAACCTAAAACCCCGTTATTGTCGTTTTTCGATATAAATTTTCCTTACGTGCAATTTATAGAAAAATGTAAAACTTACCTTCCAAAAGTACCTACCTTTCTAGTCACATTTTATAACGATAAATTTATAGGTACTCATGTAGCGATTGGATCAAGTCTTCTGGTCAAAAATTCGTTCATCGTAAAAATAAAATAAACATCATTATAAAACCACTAGCTCCCTTGCTCTACTTAGAATTTAAAATGTATTTAAATACATGATAGAAATATAACTTAAATACATATTTCAGGTACATATAAGTATACCTGTATAATTCAGTTACTGCATACTCCTGAGTTGGTACCTATATAGACTATATTCAATATTACAGTTTTAACGACAAAATTTTTTCATTTGGTACATGCACTAATATAATTTTGTACTGCACTTTAGTATCGTACATCGTATACTGTACACTATTTTAGATCTCGATAATTTTAGAAGAAAATTATAAACACTTTATTACTACACAGATTATCCCAACTACAATACTCAAATAAATTGTTTTAATTTTTATATTCGTATTTTTTATAGTGATCTATTTTAATACTTATTAATCTCGACGCGATCCAGAACCAACTCTTTTTTAATTTTTTCACTTAATAATTTCCAAAATTTGATTTCATTTATTTAAATATTATAGTTCGTAAAACAATTTTCAATGTGCATAATTAAATATGCCATCTGCACCGTTTTACTCTTACACGGATTATCTCGACATCACATTATTAGAAAAATGAGATAAATTTGATAAATTAAACTAACTGTTCATTTCCAAATCCTTTTTGTAGTTTAAAAACTATATATAAAACAATTTTAATATAATATTTCAAATTCGAAACTTCAAATATTAATTAATTCAAAACATTTAATAGGTATCATATGAATAATAATAAATATGTGTAATAAAAATAAAAATATATATAAATATATAAGTAAAATTAATTAATGTCATAAAAAAAGTAATATATAAAAAAGAAAATGTTCCTAAAGTATTCGAAAAACGATTATAGGTAGGTAACAACTAGTTTTGACCATAAGTCATCATCAAATTACAAAGTAATAAGTAGTAAAAAACAAAATTGAAATACAAAAAAATATAAAAATTAATAAACAGAATACATAGAACACATTATAAAAAATTAAAAACAAATTATATAAAACGATTACTAGTAACATAGTCCATAAATATATTTAAAGAGCTTTCAGAAAATTGTGTATCCTTGTCTAGTATGCACTGGTACCTAAATATTATCATTATCTTTAAAATATGTTTGTATATATTCTAAAATATTATTAAAACTATTATGTTTTACTTCGTTATAAATAAGTAATTCTTCTAATAGGTACTGATTTCATGTGCATATATTTTGGTTATTTAATATTATTAAATCGTTTTCTATATTAAAATGTAATATGTACACTATATGATTATATTCTAAGACGTGCTTAGCAAAATTAGATTTAGGAGAAGATTTTTTTTTTTAAATTTCTGAAATATCTTCTTTGTATTGAATTTTGAAATTTATACTAGTTTTTTCAATATAAAATGTATTAAAGCTACACATATACCTTGTATATATGTATACATATAAGCTTATAAACGCTATAATTATCATAATTGATAGAAGATTTATTTAAATATTTATTTTATAAAAATAAATCTGATATATCTATGTTACTAGTTATCATTTAATGATTATTTAAGGCGAAGGAGAAGAAGATTATTTAAAATATATTCTATGTATTCTGTTTATTAATTTTCATATTTTTTTTGTATTCCTACTTTGTTTTTTTTTTTATTATTAACTTGTAACCTGATGATGACTTATGGTGGAAACTAGTAGTTACCTTTAGATACTCGTTTTTCGAATGCTCTAAATACATTTTCTTTTTATATATTATTTTTTGTAATACATATTTATTTTTAGTTTTAAAATTACAGTTTATTATGAACTTTACAAATTACCAAATTTAAAACAAATCAGCTACAGAAAAACGCCATAATGAAAAAATTGTTTAAAATAACCAGTAATATTTTCGAAAGATAACATCAGGGAAATTTATAAGTAGTCGATGTAATCCGTATGTACCGAAAATTACAAAATTCGTTTATGTCACTAAATAGTAATAAAAATTAAAATACGAAAGAAATTGTTTTTCAAGAATTTCGTGTTATAATAAGAATATTTAGCTCTGTACTCAAATGTCAAGTCTTAACACACATAGCTATACATTTTATTAAAATTAATTTAAGAATATTATCGTTGTAAGACTTCAAACAATTCTTCATAATTAAAAAGTTTAACGCTTACAAAATTAAATAATTTACCCGCTACGAATTTTCACTTATTAAAATAGTGTATAATGTACCTATATGTTTTATATTTTCGGATTTGTTGGAAACCTATAGTAATTAAAATTAAAATTACGTAGGTATGCAATTATCACCTAGCTCAATAAATTCCTGCGAACACTTAGATTAAAACATAAAATATAACTATAATAACTAATGTAAAATTAACTAAAAAAATAGTTTTAATTATTTTTAAAGATAAGATAATTTTTTTGAACAAAATTAAAAATTATTTTTTTTGTTATTTTCGATTGTTTATGGTTGTGACGTTATTTTTTCTTTTTAAATAACATTTAAGAAAATCCTATAAAACAATCGTAATTATATTTTGTACCTAAAACGTCACGGTGTTTGTTAATTGATCGATATTATATTATAATGTGATGCACTTGCGAATACAGAATAGGATACGATCGTTTGTCGGTCTTAAAACTGTAATAAATAAACGAACCGATAAATTTAGACCAGTCGCCTTTTTATGCCGTAAGATCATTATAAATACTAGTCTATTATTGTTTTTCCTGGGTCGGAAATAGAATGGCGATTTTAATTGGAATGGAGACATATTAATGACTGGGCTAAAGCACAAATTTCTGTCGCCGGAGTCATTATTCGCATATAGTGCAATACGTCGCAAAAAATATATTATACTCGTTTGTTTATTGCACTATGTAGTAAATATAATATATATTTTCTCATAGGTATAAGGACACATACCGAGTGAATATTACTGGACATATAATCATTTTTGATAGATTTTCGACAGTCGTAGTGTGTGCTTATTGACAATTTTCTATTAGTTTTTTCATACTATTGTGGTCCGTCTAATAGATATATTTCATGAAATAGATATTATAATTATAAGGTCAGAAATTTACTGCCCTACAGTAGCGTAGTCAAGATTTTAGGATTGGGGGGGGGGAGGGAAATTATGATCGATAAATATTTTAATGTTGAAAACATTTTCTTGCGATGCATCAAAAGTTTGACTATTGAAATGTGGTAAAGGTAGTTCATTTTACTAGCTATGTCTCAACGAAAAATGTACAAAGACATTTAATATACTGTAGACACTAAAAAAAGTATGGATTAATATATCTAATTATAATAACTAACAACATCGACCTGCATAAATAAAAAGATTATCATTCATTCATTATAAACTGATACATGATAGGTAATATAGAAGATAAAGTTAGTATTTTTATCTTTAATCTTAAGGGTAATAACTAACAATATTTAAAAATTCAAGAAATATGTCTGAAATATTAGGCATATCTTACCAAAATTCGATTATTATAATGTTATAATAAAGTCCGTTGCCTGCTTATAATATTAAGTATTTGTTTTTCCACTGATGCTAAAATAAGAAATTCTGACCTTTTATTGCTCATCACTGCTCATCACTTAACAATAAATTTTTTTTTTTAATAATCTACACAGCACTTTAAAATATAGATTGTGGAAGAGGTGGTTGAGGGGGCAATTTCCCCCTTGCCCCCCTGTAAATACACCACTGCTGCCCTAAAAAACACTGAAGATACCTACATATTTTATATAGGTGGATACTAATACTTCCAAAAAATATTCTATTAAAGAAATGCAGTCCTAAAAAATGACCATAAAAATATTCCATTAATTTCGATTCGTTTTCGTTTCTATTGAAAAATGTAAAATAATTATATCCACTGTTATTTTTAAAAAGGCAAAAATAAAATGATTTTTAATATTTTGAATTTTTAAAAATCAAAGTTTAAATATCAGCATATAAATATTATAGTAGGTACTTTACATATTAGAGATATAAATATAGAATACAATATACGATATGCGAACTAAAAATAACAACACGGTAAAAACCGATACCAGTAAAAAACGACACTAATGAACACTATGATTATAACATCGTTTACTAATTGGTCATAATAGTATAGTTTTCCCTCCCATTGATTCCATAAAATAATAATTACACTCAACGTAAAACTCAATAAAATTAAATAAGACTTAATTTAAAGAAAAATTAAAATAATGCCAATTTTAAACATTTATTTATGAAATATTAAGGGGACATTAATACTTATAGGTACCCTTTCTCGCTCCCAGTTTAGGCCCATAAACCTATGGGTCCTAAGGTTATACAGCATTATATCAAAATAATACGTAATTTAGTAGCACAGTAGGTAACTGATAATAATACTAAATATTTAAAGTACCTACCGTACTAGATATAATATTAGGTGTACCTAATTGTGTAAATGTGAAATAATTGTTTCATTTACGACTTTAGACGATGGTGACAGTATTATATATGTACCTACACACCGTGTATGAAAAATTAACATATCATAATATTTTTCCCGTTTATATCGATGACGTTATTTTTTCGTGTCGTTTTTTCCCGATTACCAAGAGAAAAAAAAACACATAGATACACAGGTTCTTATAAATTATAATAGACGTCAGGTATACCTACTTAATTTTATTTTAAACTTTTAGAATATTTTTAAAAAATGCCCTTTTTATTAAGTAATAAATTCCGAATGTTTTGATGACGAGGAAAATATCCTTTGAGAGTAGGTACCCAATTATCGAAAATAATAAAGTTATATTATAACTTTCAGTAGGAAAAACACTGATTGGTTTCAAAATCACCTCTATCTAACGATTTGTATATTATAATATCTTCGTTATATCACGGTTGTGTCCATACGTCCATAATATATGTCCGTCTGTCTCTCCGTAGTTACTGGTACAGTGTTACGATGAATGTAACATTTAATAATTTGACAATTAATTATTTTAAACATTTTATTATTCGTAGTTACTATAAGAAGACAGAAAACGTAAAATCTAGAACGCTCAAAGAGTGTTTTTCCCAATGTCCATCTGTCGGTTTCGTATCATTCCGTATCAATATTTACAATTCATATTCGTTTTGTCAGTTTTAGGTTTATATACATAAGTATAAGACATAATATGGTTGGTACAAAATATTTTGAAATTCCAAATTTGTTTCGAATGCACCCATAGCAAACATCTGTTTTTTTTTTTTTTTTTTTTTTTTTAGCAGTCAAGTACTTGCGTATATAGTTATTAATATAAAAAATATAGACGCTTGGTTATTATTATTACTTATATTTTTATGACGAATAAAAATATGTTATACTTTGCAAAATTAATATTTTATTACATTTTACAACTATTTTTATTCAGCTTGTTAACATATCTTTTTATTTTAACTTCTGTTTCAAAATCGTCCACATTATAGATGCTCAATCTCAATACCAACTATATCTAAAAGAAACTAACTATACATAACATTAACTATTGGATTCAAATTATGCACCTATACACATTACAAAATAAACAAAGTTATAACTTTCGACAATGTTATGATAATATGTAATATGTATACTTCAAAGGTCCGAATTAATGTTAAATTTTTAATCATAGAATAAAAATGTGACCATTTTATGTTTTTTTTTTTTTTTTTGTACTCTGTGAAAATTATCAACAATTTCTTGTACGGGTGATTCGAATAAAATATATTTATATATTAAAAGTGTATGTATAGTATACTGTTTAAAATGAAATCGGTCACGGTTTTGGTATAGCGAGGATCATAAATCCCAGAATGAATATTGCATTTTTTTTTTTTCTTTTTTGACTAGATATTTGATCTTTCCCTCCTATATAAACACGCCTGTAATGCAATCGTGGCATTTTGGAATTTTCGGACTTTTTGACTGCATCCCGCCGACTATTCGGAAATAATATGTATATAAAATAATTTAGTCGTGCACACTACACACCGAAATAATATTATATGTATTACACGAACGACATTATGGAAACGGGTCGGGGTCGTACATAATACGAAAATATTAACGTCCGTCAAGTTGGCACCGGCACATTATGCTAGAACCTTAAAAATAGTATTAAAAAATTGCTAGGAATTTGCTAGATTTTGCTAGGCTATTTTTAGATTTTGTTATAGTCTCAATTCTGTGTAAATCAAAAAAACAAATTTGCCGGTGCCAACTTAACACAGCACCGGCACATTGTCCCAAAAAACAAAATTTTGACACCGATTTGGAGTCATTCGGACAATGTGCCGGTGCTGTGTTAAGTTGGCG
>JAIPRL010011537.1:0-13382 GCA_025469235.1 Pemphigus obesinymphae
CTGAATTAATTTTTTTTTAATTTTAAATAAAATTTTACATATTTTATTTCAAATTCCTAAACATTAAAATGTAATTAAAAAATATTTAACTTATAGCGTCAGGCTGTAATCTTAATTAAAAAAAAAAAAAAATTTAAAATATTAAAAAAGGTTATTGCATTGGTTAAATAATCGTAGAATATATTTCACACATTCCAATAAATAACATTTAAAATTAAGATGTCCCATACTATAAAAATTATGCATTGAAGATAATTTACATTTTTGTATTTTTCATATGGGTTTAAACCATAAACTATGTACATTTTATAAAATATTTGCTTTAAAAAAATGGTTGATTAATAATACTTGAAAGTGTATATATGTTTATTTGAATAAAGATAAGAATGTATTATAATAATTATGTTTTTATTTCACGAAATAATCCACAAATAATATACATTATAGAAAAAATGTATTTACATAGATATATAATGTTCTCAAAACATTTTACATGTATATCGTAACATATTCAATAAAAAGATTTACATACATATGTTAGTATATACAAATAGTGTACTCGAGACATTTTACAAACAGGTTGCACATATTTTATACATTTTATAATAAATATATTTACATAGGCATATAATGTTCTCGAGTCATTCTATAAGTATATTACAACTAATTATTCAAAAATGAGTAATCATTGAATTTCGAAAATCAAGGTATGTATTTTTTCCAAATGTACTATTTTTTATAGTTATGTTTTTATTTATTCATTTATATCATATTTTATTTATTTAGTTTTTATTTATCATATTTTCAGAACGTATTTTTATTATCATCAAAACAGGATATTACAACAACAACAAACAATATTTAATTTAAATTTTTGTAATTGATCATAAGTTCATCTTCGTCGCATAAACGTTCCAACGGTAATTCGAAAACCCCATTTAAGACGAAAAAAAAAACCGTTTGAATTTAATAAATAACTCCGATTTTGTTGAGATTAGATCATAAAAATTGTGTGGATTATAACCAAAATGTTACAAAGAAAACCAAGCATTCAAGCCTTCAGCTACGTCTGTTTTTACTAATGCTGAGATCGATAAAATTGTAAAAGAAAATTATATATGAAAAATATATGATTTTTCTGGGATAAGTTTCCCAACACCATTCATCAAGATGAATTAATTTGAAAACTAAAATTCTGACGTGTCTGTGAATGCATACGGGCTGGAAAACGTATATTAAGAAACACAACAATACCCCTAACCGATTAATTTTATCTATTAAAATTTGTCGACAAAGAGAAAGATGAACATTTCAATCTTCTTTTATTAAAAAAATGACGAAAAATTTTATCAATTATTCAAAATTTGTAAGTTCGCAGAAAACGTTGTATAATGCGAGTGAAATTTTCTGCAAAAGGTGTTTCACAAGTTATAACATTCAACCAATGAAAATGGAATTATGTGTGCAGGTGGCATTTGATGAACATAAACTGATCTATGGCTTACATAAGCCTATTCTGCCGAAGATACCAAAAGAAGGCGACATATTTGAGATTAAAGAGTGGGATAAAATGCTGAGACACTCAATTGTTATATTTGCAGACTTTAAATTACTACTAAAAAATTTTCGGAAAGCAAAGGTATTGAATACCACTGCTTTTCAATAACACAGGGTAATGAGCTACCTAATGAGCTAATAAAAATATTTATAAATAATCAAAAAAATAACTAAAATTCATACTCACTGCAAGTTACTAAAATAATAATAATTTTCTGAAGAAATTCGGTACAATATTCTTTAACCAAAATTGATTTCATTCGACAATTTGATTGTTATTTTAAAATCTCTAAGACGAACGTGACGTTCTGTGTACTCCTGTCTCCGTCTATCTAATAAGCAATATAGCAAAATTATATTCCGAAAAATAAGAAATGTGGCGTCTAAATATAAAATCAGAAGAAAAACGTCTATAACCAATTTTTAAAAGGAGAATATTTTCTAGAATACATACATTTTAATTATTACAGTAAAATATAATATTTTACAATAAAAAAAATGTAATTTTCTAGAACATTTTCTCTTTTAAAAAATGTTTAAGAATTCTTCAACTGATTTTAATATGTCTATATTATTATTATAATATTATATAATATAGACGCTAGGTACTTATTTTGTATTATGGTATGTTGCTATAATAAAAAAAAAAAATAAGCATATATTCTAGAAAATATAATTACCTTTTTATAAAATATTATTTAACATATAGAAGTTACACTAACCTCCTATTAAATTTTCAGTTCTTTAATTCTAAAATGATCATTTTTATCACAAAATCTATAACTTTAATAATAATAATCTACAAAATAATCTATAGTAATCATGTTAATATAGTACTAGAATACACAAAATGTTGTATAAATTCAGTGGCGTAACTATGTGGTTACTATATAGGGTTAAATTTATACATAAATATTGATATTTTTTAAAAATAATTATAATATTTGCTCAATAAAATGCTGAAAAAAAAATGTTTATACCTACTAATTTTATAATTTATATTATGTACAAATAGTACGAAGTTATATCAATGAACATTGTGACTGTATTAATCCTTACTGATGTAGAAACAATCATTTATACAAAAAATAACATCGGTGAATTGAGGTATTGTTATTGTTATCTAATCTTATTTGGTACGATAAAATGTAGGTAACTGGGAAAAAAACGTTACTGTATGATGTCCATTGAAATATAGTCATTATCGTGTAACATAAAAACATAAAAAAAGAGCAGGGTCTCTAAGCTACGGTCCACATCCAGCGTACTAATAATTTTTAACTGGCTCCCCAATGGACGATAAAATGTCTAAAATTATGTGTAATATCTCACTACATATATCATCATTATCGTTATCGTCCCAGACATACCAGTATGGTTTGCCAGTATCAGTTAGTACTGGCGCGGTACTGGGCCTATTGTGAATTTCTGATTGGGTAGTTTAAACATTTTTTGAAATAAATCGAAACAGATTATCCAAATATACTATATACTTTACAACAGTTCGATGGCTCATACGTGTTTTTTTTTTTTTTCATCACAAATTTTTGGGATAAGAAATCTAATTGAAATTTTTTAAATGAAAACATTTTACCATTGTTTTTAATACCTAGCAAATTGTGATTGGGTTTGGAAATTAGCTTTCTTTGTTAGCTCAAACTATGTAGGTATACTTAATTACTATACAAAAATATATATTTTTTTAATTTTTGTATATTCTCGTATTTCTGTAAAATTAAAAATATTTTGTATTTTTATACTTTTGGCTCATTAAGTGCGTTTAATTTTTCATATGGCCCTCGAATAATAAACTTCAACATGTCTATTATTATTGCTGTACGTACCAATTTAATATTACCTACGTTCAACTATTTTTACTTATTATTAACTATTTATCTATTAACTAAATTGACTGCAACACCTACCGGGTGCTACTTCTTATAAGTGCAACTCATTTTAAGTGTGACACCTCATAATTGGAATGACTTTTGAGTGCAATTCGTATACCTCGGATTATGTGTTTTATCGGGATCCAGAATATTCGGTGACCAAAGATCTTAGAGAAATAATACTGTTAATTAATTAATTAGTAACGTTTTATATTTATTTAATTTAAACATTTATTTTGTAAGAGCACACTCTTATGTAGGTACAACAATGGTATTACAGAACGTGAACAATAAACAGAATAACAACCTATAAAAATTATAAAAAAATATAACACATTACATAACAACAAAACATGTATGTTTCTCGTTACATCATTTTTTCTTAGGTTTAAAAAAGCTATTGAGCAAATCGAAAAATTATCTCTCTAAAACGGATAAATACATATGAAAAATTTAGAGCATTCATTCTACAATAAGCATTTCGGGTGGGTACCTACAAACATAAAAAAATAGAATTAAAATAAAACACATTATAATAATATACCTAATTAATACATTTTTCGATTAGTTTAGAGTAATAAAAGCTAAAAACTTATCGTTTATCTATACATCCTATCACGATAGTAAACATTTGAATAATTATTATTTAAAAAAATCATAGATCCATCACTATTCTGATTCGACAATAGCTGTATTTTTCAGGGGGACGATTGAGATTTCAGGGGGCGCTTATGCCTCGCCTGAGGTATTCTTGGATTCAAAACTATAGGAGTGAGAGCACTTCGCTTATCAGATTGGATACTTTTGGTGGATGTATTGAATTTGAAAGTATTGATAAATTATTTATTTCGATAAAACGATTTTTTACGAAGTTTCAGTATAATATTTTGTGTATATGTGGGGGGGGGGGATAAAAAATTATCTTTTTAAAACACCAATTAGAACGAATTATGCTATTATAAAAAAGCTCTTTTACCTTAAGGTTAAGACCTTCGAATTATATTAATTATATTTTAATATGATAACTACGGCTGTGAGTTGGTATAACAAATGCATTTTGTTTTTATTTGTTAAACAATTTTTTTGGCACAAAGTTCGAATCATATATCAAAGTCTTTTATTTTAAATAATTAATTTTGTATTTTTTGACATTTTTGATATGTCTTTTAAGATAATTTTCTTGATAATTTTTATCAATTTAGTTAAAATATTATATAATTTTTAAAGTTGATTTTTGGAAAGCGTGTTTAATGTCAAGTGAGATATGATATGCCCCCACCCCCATGTCCGAATTTATGCAATTTGAAGCCGAGAAAAAGGTAATTTAATATCAAAAGTTAATATCGTACATAAATAAAAGTATCAATAAAATGTACCTCAATATAAAGTTAATGAAAAATAGGTTATTAAATAAAATTGTTTTAAATCAGCCCATGAGTATTAATATTCCGTGCCCTCCTCTAAATACGCGCCTGTGATCACTTCACAAAAATATTACGATTATAATATACGATACCTATTAAAAAACATTTAAGACAAGACTTTTAAAAGTCTTGGAAGGTAAAGTAATTTAAATTAATCATTACTGTAACGAAATTACTTTTCAGTAGTCAGTAATAAAATTACATAATTTAATTACATTTATTCGCGAGTAATTTCCTATGTAATTTCATTGTTTTTAAAATGCAATTTTAACAATTGTAATGCGTTACTTAAAAACTATTTAAAAAATAAAAATACATAATATCAATAATTTAATTTACGAAATGTTATAATAAAATATAATTTATTGAATTTATTTCTGTGTTCTACATTTAAATTTTAGTGTGTCAGAGTTTTTTTTTATTATTAGCCTAATGTATGAATAATTTAAAAAAATTAAATAAAAAGCTTGTTATAAATAAACACTTATACATTTGTTTTTAAAACATTTAAAACACTTCTGGGATATTATTTTTTCGGAAAAATCAGAATATTCAAGATTTTTTTATATTCTTTAATCATCTATAACCTTCCAAAATTGATTATTTAAAAATTGATCATCGATTTTAAAGGTATATTTTTCAATGTATTAATTTAAATTTATGATTTTGCATTTTTGCCTATAACTATAAATTTATACTATTCGCTGCATCTGACACAATACCGTGCACAAGCCTATGTTAATAAATAACTAATTATGTATAGCAAGGCCGTATCTAAGGGGGGGGAGGGGTCCATGGCGTCCGGACACCCTCCGAAATTTTTTCAAAATTTGATAAATTTTTTATGTAAGCTAGTTTAGTATAGATTCATAGATTACCGAACAAAAGACAACAAAAAATTAAAAAGTATTTTTAATAGTAAAGTAATTTCATTGCATAAAAAATTTGGAAAACGAAAATATGATGTCACTATACATTTTAGAAATGTAATGAGTAATTATAATTGTATTACTTTTAAAAAGTTATTTGCTCAATACTGATTCTTAAGTAGTTGAAAAATGCAACTAGGAAAGTAATATATTATATATAGCAGTTTCTCTAAATTTTCGAAAAATCGTTGAGGAAAAAAACGTATTTAAATTCACAATTGGCAATATATTTTGTATATTTTACACTCAAATGATTAATAATATTTTATCGACATTTACATGTATATTGTATATCGTTCAAAGTCTGTCTGCCGTGAAATTATAAAATAGGTTAACACTAAAATTATACAATTAATATATATATATAATATAATATGATATTCATAAAAAAAAAAAAAATGTTATTTTTCAGATAAATAGATCCTTTAACGGCACAATTTTGTTACACATATCAAATAAAACAGAAAATATATAAAGATTACACCACTTTTGAAATATTTTTTAATCGGAAATTCGACTAATCGTCGAACCATATATAACTATAATATGGAATAGGATATTCGTATCATCAATATAATAATATATAGGTATATCGTGCACGATATGACATGTATGGTATACATTGGTAAACGCACGGTCTATAGTAGTAATCGACCTACATTTCTCAACCGTAATCATATTGGTATATTTGTGCAAAATATAATTCGCAAAACGGTTTAATACGAAATATATAAATACGCTAAAATACAATATTTTTACATTTTAATCAAAATATATAGTTATGTAATATATACATACAATAAAATCGTGTATCCGTTTACGATTACGATAGTAGTTATTACAAGTAGGTAGGTACCGATGTTTTTATTCAAAACCAACATTTTATCAACAAATTTCATGTGTCTTTCACTCTGCACATCTACATGAAGTTGGACCAGTATTAAATTCGAATATAAGTACCTACCTGGAGAGGGGTCTCTTCCTGGGCCGTTCCGATGGAGGAAGGGCGAGATAATCCAACCCTCCCCCCCCCCAATTCAGGAAAATAAGTCGGTAAAATTTAGTCCGTCGGAAATTATATGATTAGTTAATATGTTTAAGGTTTGTGGTTCAATCGGCAAACTAGTGAAAAAGTCTGTTGTTTTTTTTTTTTTTTTTTTTTGTGCTTATTGTAGTACCTATATAATTTGTCGGCAAATTACAGAAAAAGTAATAATATCTTAAAATAATATCCGATTTAGAAAAACAAAATAAAACAAATGCATCGTCTATAATACATAAAAATAATATATATATATATATATATGGATATTATGCTATTATGGTAAATTAATACAAGTAGATCACACCTTCGTCAGCAATAATTAATAGGATTACATGCAACTTGATCCGATAGTATTTAAATTTAGGTGTGATACCTCAGTGATGTCCGCGTCAAGTTGGCACTGGCACATTGTGCTAGAACCCTAAAACTAGTATCAAAAAATTGCTAGGAATTTGCTAGATTTTGTTAGGCTAATTTTAGATTTAGCCATATACCTAGTCTCAATTCAGTGTAAATCAAAAAACTAATTTGCCGGTGCCAACTTAACGCGGCACCGACACATTGTCCGAATGGCTCCAAATTGGTGTTCAAATTTTGCTAGGAATTTGCTAGATCATTTTTCTGAATTTTCTACCCCTTGGTTTTTCCGGAAATCCAAAATAAGGAAAATGTATAGGCATTGTCCAAATAACTCTCATAATATTTAGATTTAGTAGATTATTTTTAAACTTTTCTATTATCTATTATTATGAACGATACATTCAAAATAATAATAAAAACTACTAAACTTCCTATTCCATCTATAGCTAACTTAACGTGAACTGGTTTATTTGCTGATTTATAAATAGCAACTTGAAACGGTGACCAATAGTGAACAAAAATTTCATAGTAGCTTCATCGTATGAATATAGGTACACATTTTGTGTTGTTTGTTTTAAAATATCTAATGAATGAATTGGGCATTTTTTACTTGTCTGAGTACATTTAAAATGAAATACTGCAGTACGTGTAATATAAAATGTAGATAGGTACCTACCTAATAAAATATAAAATTACAATGTCTATGCTGCGGTTACTCTATGGCATAGAACGTAATATTATGTCTTCATAGATATCTAAAAACGTTGAATATATTTCAGAAATTCTATGGATTTGATCATTAATATAACTTATTACATAATAATAACAATTTTTTGTTCATTTATAAATTGTCCGATCATACTGTTGGTTAAAAATTGTGAGTATCTAGTATCCATATATAATATCAATTACGTATTATAAATAAAAATTAACATAAAATAATGAACTTTTAACTACTTACACATACTTCAACAACCATTTTGTTATTTTCAGTGCCAACCAAAAACTTAATGATTTAATTCATTTTTTCGGGTATAATGGAAACTATTGTATATCTGAGCAATAAATAATTTATCCTGTTTCGATGCGATGTGGAAAACCAAAATAAGTATTTACGTACAAAAAAATTATGTCTATACTATTTTTTAAATTTCAATAAAGGTACCTAAAATAAGTTGTAACTAATGGCGTATTTTCGTTACCTATTATTTATAAGTAAATGTGAGATAATTATACAGCAGAATAATATTAATATAGGCAGCTATAAAACATTTGACATTCCGAACCGCTTAAATGTATTTAAGAAGTATAAAAGTATACTCAAATTGTTTTAAAATTTCATTTTTATTTATCAATACTTAGCCCCTAATACTTCTAGTTTTCAATTAATTAATCCTAAACTTTATTTATATACATACAATGTCACGGAAAAAAAATAGTTACAATAAACATTTAAATTCAACCATAAATCATGTATAGTTGTATCAACCTAATTATTAGATTTGATATTTAATTGTACACAAACTTGGAAAGTATATTCAACTATATAATATAGTTCTATAGTTAGTAAATAACAATACCTTTTAGTTTTTTCAACCTAACTATTAGACGATTTATTTGTATTTGATATATTGAACGATTAGTCATTTATTTGTTATTAGACGATTTATTTGTGTTTGATATATTGAACGATTTTCAAATATCCGATATTATACAAAAATTCGAATGTTCATCATTTTTAAATTATTAAACAGGTACCTATACAAGTATGTATATAATATACTATTATTATATAGCATTGCTAACTAAAAATATAGGTAATTAATTAATGAAATTGTATGAAAAACAATACAATTTATATATATAGTTAGGTACCTATCTATTTTCTATTTATTTTATTTTATTTTTCTATTTATTGTACAAGTGAATAATGTATAATCTAACAAAAAACACAAATATATCATTTTAAAACATAGAAGATACCTATAATATGAGATCCATTAGATATCGGACGATCATATACATACATATACCTGTTTAATAATATATGATTAAAAAATGATGAACCTTTGAATTTTTATATAGGTACCTACCTAATGTTGTCCGATATTTGAAGATCGTTCAATATATAAATATATTATACCTAGTAGGTAATAAAACAAATAAATCGGTGATAAATTAATTTTGTACAATTAACCACCTAAACACTTCGACCATAAATTAATATTTAATTATATTATAAAAACGCGCAGTAACTAGACGAGTGAAGATAGTCGTATACGGATATGACGTAATAAAGGTACCACATGCCTTAGCACACGATCATTATTCTATTGAAACATTATACCAATATAAAATGTATTAACACATGAAACGCTTGAACCTTTTACTATATGGTAGTTAAATATTATACCTAATAACTAAAAAATACAGTTACAATATTACTATATTAACTGTCTAATTGATTAAATAAAAGCCAACTACATACTTTTAGTAGGTACCCTCAATGTAATTGTTCAGTTGGTATTTAGTTAGACCAACAAAAATAGTTACAACCATTTACTATCACCAAATTTCCGTGATACCTATAATATATTATAATATGTGAACCCATTTTGTGGATATATTTTTGAATTCATTTTTTCATTTATAATTCAGTTATTCACTTATCATTTGAATATGTATGTATTAGTAACCGCACTAAAAAAATACACACAATTTTTTTAAACAATTATTTTCTAAACTATAAGGAAATAAGAAATAACTAATTTTTTTTTTTTTGCTTCGCGTTTTAGTTATTTCTTATAAGTTATAATACAAAAGTTGAAAAATGACCCGTTTAAATTTATCGTCTTGACTAAATGTATGTACATACCGAAAAAGGATTAAAGTGTTCTAGTCGAAATTTCACAGAAAAATAAAATAAACATAATTGTATGATTAAAACATCTGCAGCATATAATACAATGAAGAATGCTGTTTCTTGTGTCTATTGGTTTTTTTTTTTTCATTTTTATAAGCCGCGTTAACTTGGCTATACCTACTGGATGTTGGTACCTATAGGTATTATGCATTTATACATTTTACGTTTTAGTTGCTATTTTGGCAGTTTAACATTAGTATACAAAACCGTTTCGATGGTTGAAAGTGAATATATCCTACGTGTATTTAGACCAATAAGGCAATAAGCATATTTCCAGTAGTTAGTCCAAATTACATTTTGAAAATTAATTTGACTTCATTTATTTCTATTCCACGTTTTATAGGAATAACAGTTTAAATTAAATGATTTATTTGAAAAAAATAAAATCATCTTATAACGAAGTACAATATAATAAATTAATTCGAACTATTTTTCACGTAAAATCTTAAATAAACATTTATTTGTTTTCAAATACAGCTACACTATTTAAAGCTTATTTACCATGATTTTTCACTTTACACACCAAAAAATGTTTTTTAGCAAACTGTCAATGACTTGTACATTTGCACATAAGAATATCTCATAATAATTTAATAAATACTAAACTCATTTGAATAATAGACCGCTTTCAACCCTATGAAAAATCATGATGTCTATTAACCATTTTATATAAAATGTTTATTCGTGAATAATGACATCTATATATTACATTAATGTTTGAAATTACTTTCAATATGTTTGGGTAGGTATATAAATAAATATAAACCAATCAAGACTGTAAAAAATAGGAGCATAAAAAAAATCCGTGAACACTGGCATCGCTGTTTTTCATCGCTGCACTCATCTATGTGTATTTCATCGATGTTTTTAATGGTAAACGTTTTATTTGATTCTATGTAAATATATTTATTTTATTATTTTACTACCTAGTCTTTATTAATATTTATGAGTAAGTATTTATTATTACTTTCAATATGTTTATGTAAATAAATATAAACCGATCCTGACTGCAAAACTTATACAAATATTGTATTAAAGTCATTCTACATTATTCATTGTATTATTATTACAGTTGAATAAAGAAAATTGGTTAAATTATTTATCGATGGATATAGCATATAGAGGTATAGGTACTTGTTTAACTTTGAATAACAAATATACTTTTTATGTTTTATACTCATTATACTGAAAACATTTTTTGTTTGCTGCAGTCTTGAATTCAATGATCGATAGGTATAACTATTATTAATTAACCACCTACAAATTACTTTAATAAATTAATTTTTTTATTTACATAGAAAGAACGTAAAATCAAGTCAGACGACCTTACTACCACTTATAGAAATATGATAACCATATTGTATTCTACGTGTACAAACAAAGTACGTAAAAGTTTTAAATAATTGTATGAGAATAATTTATGCATAAATGTATTTTTAATTATATAAAATGCACCGGGAATATGGAAACGAGGAAAATATAATTGGTCTGGATACATCGTAAAAACAATTGACAAGATTATGAAATGTTGGTTCATTTATCATAACATGGGATATGTATACTATGTAAGTACCTGCGTATAAATACAAAATAATATTATACTTAATTGTTTTAGTTTCAAAATTTACGTCTAAGAAAAATTTCTAGTTCTAATTACTTTTTATGATTTTCATGAAATTGTATCTCCCTTTGCATATAATTTATCGGTAAAACTACACATTTGTAGTTCATTTGTATGAATATGCAAGGCTGGGTATTAAGGAGTTAAAAATTTAAAATTAAGTTAATTTTAATAAGGTTACTTAACGCGTTTCTTTTTTAAAATTAACTTTTAACTTAATAAGTCATTTTTTGGAAAACTTAAAATGTTAACTTTATACAAAATTATCCAAATTTTGTTAAATTTTACCCAAAAAACAATTAAAATGTTCTGTATGAGATCTTTATTTTTAAGTATAGAAAATTTTACTAATTCTACTATTTAGATAAGTATATATTATTATATTACCCTTTATACTTTATATATAAATAGGATTACCTATATTATGAAAAGTATAGTATTACTGTTGTACGTAGCTCTCATTATCTTCACATTATTATTGCAATATTTAGATGTCATATAATATTGTTATTTTGGGAAATTTCCAATCATGATAAGCCAAAATTAAAACGGATACACGAAGATATGACGTAAATTTTAATAAATTATCGTTTTATTGGCTGATGCAACACAGGCCAGTTTAGTTTTAATGTTTCGAAACTGTCGATATTTTCACGTTGGTCTATATTTTTAGTTAATTGTGTTTATCCAATATTTTAAATATATTTAATTATATAATTATATAATACCCATTGTCTGTTTAATAATAATATTAGTGGTGAAAACAAAAATATAAGTATTGTAGCCACTAGCAGATGAGAGGTATTTTAAAAATTTTTTATTGTTGATTACAAATTTTAACTTAAAAAGTTAATAAAAAAATATATAAGACAATTTGAACTTAAATAAACATATTTTTTAACTAAATTAACTTATTGAGTTAAAAAATTCGTTAACTTGCCCAGTAGATACATATACCTAATTTTCGTTTGTTCACGTAAACTTTAACGATGATTTTTTCTGTGGTATAGTTGGTTGTATATTTTTATGATCTCATAAGTTTTTTATCATTTTCTTATTCTATAACACAATTTAAAATTTTCAAAAATCCTTATTTTTAATTTTTTAATTGATGTAACTTCTTTGTTAGGTATTTTATATTTTTGCAAAATCCCTATAATATCGTATATCTAAAATATTGTTTTCTATAAATTTGAATAAATTAAAAATGTTTAAACTCTTTAAAAATCACGTATACCTAAGTTTTAACAATATTAAGAGGCCGCAACACCTGTGATTTTTAAGGGGTTCTGTATAGGCAATTTTTAAGAAATATTATGAAAAATAAAAATCTAACAATTTAGAAATATTTATGTACATTTTAAAATTAATCTAAAAATTGCCCCGTACCCGTATCACTTTTTATTGTTGTGTAATCACGAAATTTCCAACTAAAAGACCAATAAGCGTGACAAAATTGTGCAACTATGGAAAGTCGGATTTACAATCTGTAAAAAGATTTAAATGTGTCGGCCTGTCTTCTAGGGATCGATCGAGGCATTTTTCTTCATTATTACAGATTAAAATATAATCAATGTTTAAAAATTTTGAATTTTAATGATTAAATAACACGACTAAAAAATAAAATTAAAATA
>JAIPRL010011538.1:0-13377 GCA_025469235.1 Pemphigus obesinymphae
CTCCGCTAGTAGCTCTGTATGTATTTCTCAGTGTGTCGGTCAGCTGTTTTTCATGGAGTTGTTTTATGTATCAACTGTCCAATTATTTCGCATACGACGTTGAGTAACCTCTATATCTTAAATCGTGGGCCTACCTTATACGGTACCATGTATAATATACGGTATGACCTCTCTATATATTCTTACTCTATGCTTAAAAACTACCAGTAAAAATAAATGTGAATGTATTATCTTGAACGCTGTGTATAGAAAATTAAATATTAATTTATTAACTATAAGAATGATTATACCGAGTTATTATTATCATAATAATATAATATGATTTTTATTATAGTTTCTATTTATATTTAGTATAGTTTAAAGACCAAAATCACTATACTTACTACACTTTATACTATGTAGCGTGACAAAATAAACAGGAATGACAGCAACTTACGTGTTTTGGTTAAACTCGCGCAATCATGGCGGACGCTTTTCTCCGCTTATCGTCATCTCAGTATCTACGATTATCATGATTTCAGTTATCTTATTTTATTGCCGCCTTTTTTGTTTTTTTGAAAACAAATATTTAATTTACTTTTAAGCGTATTTCATAATTTGTTAATTAATTTTTAATTCGAATGAATATGCCAATCTATGTGTTTAGAGGTTGTTTAAGTGGAAATAGACGTAAAGGTAATAATTATATTATAGTTAGATAATTAAAAATAATATTTAATGTACTGTAAAAATATAGATTTAAGAATTAAACTTTATACTTACCCTTAATTACATAGATTATTGAAGAAAATGTACTACTCGACGCATAACGAACACAATGTAATTATCACACTTACTATCTTAAATCATGCACCGGTCTACCGAGAAAAGAACATTGATAACATTTGGAAAAAAGCAATATGGCGGTACTTGCGTATCACCAAGTTGCCAGCATACCTGTTTATTTTGTCATGCTATGTAGTATAATATACTATCTGGAATTGCCTTCCTTTTAGTTTCCGGATATTAAAAAGTTTGAATTAATTTAACTCATGTATATCCTATTAAAAGATTGGATAGTTACGATTAATCACAATATATTTGATTATTTGATAAATCAAAGTATCGATAGTATCGATTATTTTAAGACAATCGACTATCGAACATGACGAATGACTATCGCGCAGGACGAATTAAGGGCTTTGAAATGGGGGAGGAGAATTTGTTCAAGACCGTATGACTTGTTGTTAAAAATAATATTTTTTCAGTTTAAGAACTTTAAGTTATTTACAACATTAAATGCTATTATATTGTAATACATATATTTAGACAATTAGTTCAATCTTTAAACAAAATATATAAATACATTTTTTCGCTGTTGATACCTCGATATTTCCGCTCTGATTATCACTTTCTATCTAATACGAACAAACAATATATATAGTGGACAAAATATGTACTTCTATTAACAGAATATGTTTACACAAAATTCTGACCAATACTTCGTTTAACGCCATATATAATGTATTATTATGATACAGCATCTGCATTATAATAATAATATCCTTTTCTTCTCCTTCAGCTTCTCACAAACTGTTTGAGAGTCGGCACTCGGCAACATTACATATTATTATAACTACAATAATACAAATAATATAATATGTAAAGTTTCGACATGGTATTATATCACTTTCACGATATTCATTGTTATGTTTCCATCTTGTTTTTAAAATAAATTGTACAAAACACAGCGTAAAAGCCGGTGGTTAAACGCACGAGTTATGTGTGTTTACATTTTAAATTTGATACATGTGTATTATTAATTTCAAACAAGAATCAATGTATAATAATTCATACAATATATATTACACATCGCGTTGCGCTGTTATATATTTTAATTTTTAAGTTCGACATAATGTTTATGTTAAACACGGGTCCGGTGCCACTATTTTCCGTCTTCATTGTTCATAATTTTATTCTTTTGATGGTTAATGCCAAAATTCTATATACATATTTATATTGTAATATTATAGATGGGTTTAAATTATATTTAAACTTATTTTTGTGATAAGTAGGTAGTATAATATTATACTTTATTATTATTGTTTTTTTAAAAAGTTTTCGCTACTTTTTTTACGAAACCAAACATGTATACGATTTCGTATTATTAATTTGTACCGTAAATTATGATAGTATATCGCATAGGCTCACGGCGAGTTAAAATTTTGTAGTCATTACACACTATATTATATTTAGTATTTAGTCAACTTTATTAAACTGATAAGAATTTAAAATAAGGATATATCGATAGGCATTTAAGCAATATGTGTTTGAAAAAAACACGTTTCCGAAAACGCCGCTCTGAAGTTATTTTTAAACTCTTACCGAGCGCCGTAATCATAATTCACACAATATATATATCGTTTATACAGTATATTATTAGAGTTTAATGCATTTAATTTTCTTCAATATACGTAATCCATATCGAATTGAAATATTGACATATCGGAAATCAATTTTTTAAATAGAATCAGCAATTTAAAAGGGTTATGTAATCCCATATATACAATTTATAATCTTAAGAGACTTTACGTTTAATACTATAATATGACTAATTAAAATATTATACAGGTATAAAATGCTAACTTTTCTTAGTCGTTTTATCCATAAAAAAACCTACTTTTATTTAATTCCCCGGCCTGTTTTAGCCTGTTTGTTATTCCATTACCGTTACCGTTTTCCAACTATTCCCCGGTCGTTTTGAGACTTTTACGCTTTTCGTTCCTCTGCGTCTTCGCTTTTTCTCCGAGCTTTCGACGACGGAAAGAGAGAATTCGATTCCCAACTCGCCGATTTCCGTTATCACTCGACGTTCTCCCGTATTGTCGTATTATCGCCTCGAACTTCCGGAATCGGATTAGGCGACATTTGTAAGCCTGTTTCGACGACGGATTCGAGTTTACCGGATGTTTTTTAACTCCAGACTGAACATTGTCTACCAAAGGTCTCCGTCCGACCGATACATTCTTTTCGAATACGCGTATATATTATTTGTCGATATACGTAACGATGTCATCCATTATCTGAATAGTATAAATACGAGAAATTTCAATCGCTTTATCATCGATTCTGTAGCTTAATGGTACCGGGAATGAACTTTCGATACGGATACGTCGGTACGAATCCTACTTCGCGTATCTGATTTTTTTCGACTTTTTATTTTTATCCAATATCCGAAATCATAATATTTTTCTTATCATTATATTAACTTTTATTATTTATTATTTCTTATCATTTTTTTTCATTTTTTCTAAAAAAATTCATTTATGTACCTAACTTTTTTTATTAAATTTAATTATGCATTATATATTTCCCGGTATAATGAATCGGTCGTATTTAATTATTTAGGTAGGAACTTTTTTTTTTTATTGAATTTTTCAATCTGAAAATAATAGCTGCTAACGTTATGGCTAACTATAATTATGTAGTTATTAACTCGAACATATAATAAAGTTTGTATACTTACATACATTATTTTTTTCCATATTATATGGAACTGAAAGCATACAGTGAAATTTAATATTATTACTTTGTATCCGAAGTTGGAAACAAGTTAAAATTCATTTGTAAATGAATAATAATAAAAAAAAGAAATAAAGGACTGAAACTTGAAATTTTAGTTATATTTGGATCCAAAGGGTCTAAAATCCTCATTGACGTCTTTATATAATGATTCAATGCGATTGTTAAATCGTAGTCCATATTTTTTTCGATAATTTAGAACATACTATACTTTAAAACGTTTTGTAATCGGTACCCGATGCAAAACCGTGTATAATTTTGTATTTTTATTTTTTTATAATATTAATATCGACTCAAATTTACTAATGGATTAGATTACGTATGTAAATTAACTTTTTCTGACCATGATTTTTGATTATTTATTGTACTTACTTAATATACTGTAATTGCGACCACGGTAATGAGTACATGTTTATTGTCCAATTAGAGGATGATGTATACTTTTCATAATTTACGATTAAAAAAAAAATCAATAATAACATGATGTAGGTACTCAAATTCTACCTCCAAATCAATTTTATATACGAAATAAATGAACTATTGGCTTTTTCATAAATTTTTCGGTAAAATTTAATATAAACATATATAACGTTATTTTTACGAGCTATTTATGTGTATATATAATATCATTTTATAATATATTTACAATTATTATAGAAAAATGAAACAATTTTTTTCGGAAAATGACTTCATAAGCCTTCATGGGACGTATTTATTTCATGAAATATTATATCTATATAATACAAAGTTAATTTCATGTAGTAATAGTAACTATAATACGGGTATAAAATTAATTTTTCAATATTTATATATTCTGTTCTCGTCATTATATTGTAATTGTTATTATAAATTATATTTGTTTTGAAAATTGTATCATTATTTGTATCATGATTTTCAAAGAAATATAAGTAATAAGTATTGGTAGGTACCTACAACAGTAAAATGAATTACCTGTTTTTGAAAACTGCTGCAGGGCGTATTTTTCATAGAAGCTTATGTTTTATAATATTATAACAATGCACAAAATAATACTCTCATAATTAATAATTTCGAAAACTTTACAAAGGTCTATTCAGAATATTCGTAAAGATCCTTTGAATACACAACCAACGCATTATAGACATTTATAGATAAATAGCTATTATATCAGAGAGCTTTGAGCCATTATTGCGTACACCTACCTACTATTCTAACAAGAGTTTAGGTTATTTAAACTTAAAATAATTTATTTATAAGAAATTGAAAAAAATATATAAAAACCGATTGTTAATTATAATTATCAATTAAATTTTAGTTGAAACTTCAAACCTACCTTAGAATAATATTTTACTTTTGTAATTCTAGACATTTTTAAAAACTTTCATTGCGGTTGTATAAATACACTATGTGTTAATTGGATAAATATAATGTAGTAACTATATTATTATATTGTCGTATAAATATTGTTTTTTTCTTATTCATTCAATATTTCCTATGCGAACTATGTCATTTTGTCATTTTTTTACAAGTCTGGTTTTGTAAATAAAAAGGAAAATTGTGCTCATATATAGTTTTAAAATAACACTTTTTTTCGGATAATACATAATGGAGAAAATAAAAAATTCAATAAAAAAACAGTAAATGCATTCCCCTAGGTTAGTATCTTACCGTATTTTCTACTATCTAAAATATGTAACATAACATGAACGGACGGTCATTGTCATATTTAAACCAACTAACAGCCTGACTAAAAAATAAAAAAAATAAAACGATGAAATCATTACTAAAATGTATAACAACATTATATTTGTTAGGATAATATACGAGTGTATTAATTGTATTAATTTAATTAAAATTATAAAAAATGATACGGAAATCCAACGGTTTGAAGTTCATGACTATGTAATATTCAAACTATAGTATTTAGAAGAAGTCTAATTATCGTTATTATGTATTATAATATTGGTACAAAAGTACGTTAAGTTACCGACTATTAAATCGTTAAACCGTTATAGTTTGTAAGACGCAATAACGTGTACAACCTAATTTTGTGATTACATGATTGCATAATTTTTTTTTATAAATAAAAAAACTATCCAAATAACCTCGGAAAATCAAACGAGTGCGTAATTTCAACATTTAGATTTACTTTTTATAATAACAATAATAATAATAATTATAATAATGTATTATTTTAAAGGTTGTAAACAGTATTTTATCTTCAATATTAGAAAACATTAGTGTTATTTATTCGTTAAATATAGTTGGAAATACTTCATTTATTTTAGTTGTAATGGACAGTAAGTAGGTATATTAAATATGTATACGCGCTAACTAACTAACTATAACTAACATGCGACAATAATATTATTCTATCCAGACTATAATAAATGCCTGAATATAGTTACATAAATAGTATATATATTTTTTTAATAAAATATATTATAATATTTGTGTAAAATATAGCAAAAAAAATAATATAAATATATATATATATATATATGACAACATCGCATAGAAATGTCAGGTAAATACCGCACGTAATCGTATTTTTTAATTTGCGTACGATTGTGCATGCAATCACGTTGTACATTATTAGGAAGTTTTTGCACAATCGACGCTAAAAGGTATGGTAAAAATAAACTTGGATTCCACTTGACATTAAAATATTTAGCGTAATATAATATATTATGCTATCACATTATGATACATTGGTTTTTGCGCTGTCGTAACATTCGTGTGTAGAAGATATTTAGAACGAAATGAAATAATTATCATTTTCTTATCATATGTGATGTGTGATAAATGATAATAATTAACCATAGCTATTAATTTTCGTTAACTTCTATATTATATAATAACCGTTTACCAGGTTCGTATATCAATTCACCGCACCCGTTAAATGATTGAAAATAATCGATTACGTTAATAAAATAACCGTACCAATTTTCTGAGCACAAACATATTTTGGAAAATGAACTTAACGGTTCATTACGTCAACTTTTACCGGTGTTGTGCAAAACTCTCAATTATGATACCATTATTGAAGTTATGGTATTTCGATTAATTATAAGTAAACAGTTCGATGTTTAGATATCTATGTAATTTTTTTTTTAAGACGGCGTCCCATATAGGCAATTTGGGTTCATTCTTACTATAATATTATAAACTATTCTGATTTTTTTACTAATTATTATAGTATTATATTATAACTAGCTTAAGTGCAACCCCTCCCAGGTGCAATCCCTTATAAGTGCAACTCCTTTTAAGTCACACTACTCGTAAGTTCAACGCCTTTTGAGTCCCAAACCTTGAATTTTTAACCCGGATTTGAGCGCGACATCTTATAATATTGCAATATTTTTTTAGGACAACACCTCATTAGTAAAATTACGTAGTAGGATCAAAAAGTTCCCGGAATTTATTTATAGAAAAAAACTATTTTTCTTATCAAATAGCTGATTATTAGAATTAAAAGTAGACATTATTAGCTATCTGTAGGTTTAATCGTTAAAATTACATTAGTCTCATATAAGCCGTAATCGTGTCCATACGAAACTGAGTTTACGCATTTTTCAAAATATCACAATTTGAACAACGCGCTGAACATTAAATTTTGTTTTAAACTTGGAAAAACTGCCGCAGAAACTCTTGAATGTTTGATAACAATTTATGGTGGTGAAGCATTAAAAAAAACAGCCATTTATGATTGGTTTAAACGGTTCAAAAATGGTCAAGAGACACTTGATGACGAAGAGTGGAGTGGCCGGCCGTCAACTTCAAAAAATGATGAAAAAATGCCTAAACTCAGTTTCGTATGAATACGATTACGGCTCATATGAGACTAATGTAATTTTAACGATTAAACCTACAGATAGCTAATGTAATGTCTACTTTAAATTCTAATAATCAGATATTTGATAAGAAAAATAGTTTTTTCTCTATAAATAAATTCCGGGAAATTTTTGATCCTACTACGTACTTTTAAGTGCGATTCATATACCTCCGTTTATGGAAATGATATTGTTAATTAAATAATTTTAATCAAAGGAGGGCAAGATAATGGAAAAAATTAACATAGTTAAGTTAAGTTAAGTTAGCCTAAATGCCTTCAGCTAAAAGTTAAGAGTTAACCAAAAATAAATTTAACTGATTAAGTTAAAAGTTAACATTGAAAAAATATTAACTTAACTCAGTTAAAAATAAGTTAATTTTTTTTCATTTAACATTTATGTCTTGAATTTCAAAACTTTTTTTAAATTATTCAAATATTTAAGAATAAAATGTCCATTATTCTTCAATATTATGTACTAGTTACAAGTTTGTAGGTACTATGATACAATTTCTTGTCTTTTACGTGTTAACTTAACTAAATGATTATAAAAATTAACGATTAAAAGTTAAGTTAAGCCAATGGTAATTTAATCTAGTTAAGTTAATTAGTTAATTATTTGAGTTAAAAGTTAAACAAACATTAACTATTTAACTTAATTTTAACTTTTTAACTAGTTAATGCCCACCATTGGTTTTAATAATATTCCGCCGACTGTGGAAACTGGCGTTCGCATTCTAGAAGATAATATTGTTCACCACTGATTTCCAACGAATAGGTTGACAAAATACCTAAGTAATTTGAAAATCAATCAAACTTACTATACTTAGAAATGTATAAGAACTCGAACATCGCTTCGCTCGGTTCTCGCCCGAGTGTAATAGGCTTTACACAACATCACTATAAGTTTAATCGAAATTCTAAAAAAAAAAATATAATAAAAGTCCGATAATTAGAAATACATTTACCGTTAAATATAATATAGACATAAAGTATAAATGTATAATAAAATATAGTACCGATGTTCCTACTCCGAACATAAGAAGTTGCTCGGTCTTTTCGTTCACGAATTTTCATATAACCATTGTCGTCAGGTCGATATGTTTGAGAGTATTTCTATTTAATGATGATTTTTCCAAGCCGTGTAATCATAGCACACACTTCAGATTGCATGGTACACTCATAATTACAAGACAACAGTCCTCGGAGATTTTATGGGTTTTTTCGTTTAGGATTTGGCTACGGACAATGTGTTTTATGCGATTTTTGCATATGCATATACAATATAACATAGAAGGTACCTACATGAGGTAAGTACATTTTTATTGACTTATTCATTTGAAAAATGTAATTTTAATATACATCTAAAAGCATTTTATTTTAAAATTGACAGAATTTGTTTATATCATAGACAGTGTTTAGTTCATCGGGAATAAAGAAAAATGCACACATGTATATTTATATACGTATGTACGGTATATTAATGAAAGTTATACTTATATTGTAAACGTTTGTAAAATAAATTATGATAACTGACAATTTTTAATACTATATAATTAATAAAAGTCATACTTTTATAACGTAGAAAATATAAAATTACGTGCATATAAATGTGTAAAAATCTTGAAATTTATCGGTGTATCGATTATTATTTACCGGTAAACACATTTTCAATAATCCAAAACGTTAATTTCTTAAATAATACTTTAGCAAATTTCCAATGTACAAAATTCTAGAGCACGTTCAATATTTAATTTTACAGGAAATTAAACATATACTTACATAGATACAAAAAAAAAATAAAAAGTGTCGTAAATTGTCAATGGCAAAAGTTATAAATTTGAAGGTTTTGTTATTTTAACAGTTCTAGTATTTGGCAACACATGAATTAGCTTAAAACCTCTGGAACCTGAATCATTATGCAATTATGATGACAATTAATTCCTTTTTAATTCGAAATAAAGCTATTTTTTTTTTTTTTTTTAACAAAACGATAACCTACTTTTATAATATGTATTTTCGTTTTGTGCCAACGAATTATATGTTTTCCGTATAATAATATGTCTTTGTCAATTTTCTATTCACGCTTTATTCCGTATCTAAAATCAATTTTGATAGTCACGTCAATAATATTATTATATAGGTACCCATCCTGGGTCGGCCCACTGCGATCGCACAGTTTAAAATTTAATGTCCGAACCGAGTATATTTAATTACAGGTTCATTTTGTCTATGCCGAAAATCATATATAAACACCGATATCATTATAATATATTAAGTATATACGTATATACTCGTATATATATATATAGTAAAATATTATTGCGGTTACCTGTGCACGGTCATAAATATATAATTTTCTGAATATTTTCAAACAAGTTTACCGCGCGGTCACCGGACCTCCGATACGTGGGCATTAACGATTTACAGCTAATTAACGGTTAGGAATAAAGGGACGGATATTCGACCCCTAATCGACAACACTACGCTGCGCTACTGAATTCCCGGTGGGTGTCTTCCTCTATCCGAGCCCTTGAGGTTAGATTAAAACAACGGCTAGACCCCCTACACGTCGCACCGTGACCTTTTTCAATTATTAAATTTATTTCGTTTTATTTTGTTCCAATTTTTAAAAATTTTTTTTTTGTTTTTTTGCGTCCCGTGTGTTTGCTTTTGTTCGATTTTCATGATTCCACTGTGCGGCAGGCTTTTTTGTGACCAAACGGACTAATTTAAACAACCGTATGACTCGGTGACAGTTTGGGTCAAATTTTACGGGTTGTAAAAAGCCAAAAATTTTTCGGAAAGTATTTTTTTTATACATATAGACTACAAGTCCGCCGGACGAGTTCAATTTTAAAAAACTATAGTTTAGCCATAACTTATATTATAGTTATTGTAATAATGCATAACCGACTGAACTAGTGAAAACATGGCACTATAGAATAGTGTCGCTAGTCGAAATAATCTGTATAGGAAATCTACACCAATCCGTATGTACTAATGTACTAATCTATACTTAGGAACTGTAGACTACTTTAATTATCGGTAAAATATTTGGTAGTAGTGAAACTATTCGAATAGTTTCGAAACTAATAAATAGTCAGACTACCCAATAGTGTATATAGGTAGTATGATCGACATAATTGGTCAAATCAAAACTGAAATATTTGAATTTAAATTTTTTTTCAAACTTATAAATTACAATGCCGAATAACTTAAGTTGTATAAAAGTTACAAAGGACAAAAGTTTCTTTTTATTTTTGTAAAAAATCTAAATGAAGATAAAAGGAAATTTAAAAATTAATAATTAAATTTAATAGTTATTTCTTATTATTTAAAATAAAATAATCATTTTTCACTGTTTATTTTTCTATCTATTTTCTTCGAACACCACGAACACATTTTTATTGAACTTATATAGGAAATTATAACCAGTGTTAATATTCCAGGAAGCTTTCAAAATTTTTCGGTGTGCTCAAAAAATATTTAACACCCAGAGTAAAATTAAATAGGGATTTTTTTCATGTAATTTTATAATTTTGAATGTTGTTCGGGGAGGTATGCATTTTTTCTTAGATTCTGATTACTATATAGACTGCACTATATAAACATTTCAGAAAATTAATTTATACGGTTATGAAATAAAATATTTCACATTACACTGATAAGAAAAATAATACAAATTGAAAATAAAAATAACAAATACCTATATATAATATAAAAATATATTGTTACGCGGAAAAAATATCCGCAATGTAGGAAAATATATCCGGTCATTATAAATTTTTATATTATAATATATTTGCGTTAACTAATCATATAATCTTCAACAGACATTTATACAATATATATATTTATATAATTTTACATATACAATACAATTTTTATAGTTTTTATTAAAAATATTTACTAAATTACTATTTACTAAACCGAAATCGACTTACAACTTATCGATTCGAAAACCGCATATTTGATAATATCTATAAATTTTACAGAACGGTTTTCCAATAATAATTTCCATAATTTATTAAAACTTTTAAATATGAAATGATACAAATAATATGGCGAACGAAATGTAGTACGACGTAAAATACAGATGAACAGATACTATAGGTATATCATAAATTGTGTTAATACACACAATATATCTCGTAATCTGTGCATATAGTATCTATTGGTAAATCATAAGGTATTTCTACTTATTCCTACCATTTTAGTACATTTTTTGACATTATCACTAGTATCATTATTTATTGGTTTTGGTTTTTTTCTTTCAATTTTAATTATTAATTTTTGAGTTGTTTTCTAAAATTAAGATATTTCATATTTATTTATTTATACACGGAAAGTGTAAAATATTTTCCTACATTGCGGATATCTTTTCCTACCTTATTTTCGAGCGAATATTTTTTCCTAGATTCAAATAATTCTATAAAAAATTTTTTTCTCAGTATGTTACTTTATAAAAATAAACAAAATTAAATATTGCTTTTTATAAAAAAAAAAGTCTATCATAATTTACATTTACATTTTTATGCACTGTAACTTGAGAATTGGTTTAGAAAGTCCATACAATTTTGTTTAAATACAAAAAAAACTATAATTTATATGATCACGTAGTGAAAAATGTTCAGAATTCAATGTTAAGTAAAAAAAAAATAATAATAATAAAAAAAAAAGCCAGCAGTAGGGGATGGAAGCACTTTACACGTTGGGTAGGATAATGATATATAATATATTGTATTTGAAAGTAATGATATATTATTTCATTTTAAAAAAACAATTTTGAGCGAAGCTTTAGTAGATATATACGACAATTAATACTGCAGATTATACTAATAGTATATATATGATATTATGTAATTTAATCAACAAAAAAAGTTGAAAATGTAAATAAAAAATTATTGAAAATAGATGGATTCGAACAGAGAACCCTATAAATGAAAACACCGTTGACCATATACGACTGTACAAAAATTAAAAAAAAAAAATCTATTAAAGAAACATGGTAAAATCGCTAAATTTCAATTTGATATAAAATTTAAATTAAGTCAAACCGCCAAATTTTGACTTTACCATTATTCTTTTGTTTAAAAAATACGTATTTTTCAAAAAAAAAAAATATTGCTAAAAATCAAATTCTCCCAAAAGTAAGAAAATTCTACCTATTATAAATTACACGACTCAAAATTTAAAATGTCTATAAGTATCCCAAAAATGGGAGCAAATTTTCAAAAAATGATTCACTTTTATAATATAGGTACTTACATACGTATTTGATGAAAATTTTTAGTTTTAGATCTATTATTTTCCCAAAATTCAAACACCATTCATACCAAAATAATTAATACTTTTGAAAAAAATGACTATTAAAAAATATTGCAATCACCAATTTTTTTTGTATGTCACTAGAATAGCATACTTTTTATACTGTATTAAATTTTGAGGTCTTAAAAACTAAAATCAGGCCTATTTATGAATGAAATGTCTCAATTTTGAATATTGGTACAAAGAGCCTAAAATTTGGTAAACATTTTCAGAAAAATTTGTGTATTAATGTTTTACATATTTTACATATAGGTATACATTAGTGGTGAAAATTTCAAGCATCTAGTATTAAATATTTTCGGAATTTAAAATTTTTTTACCACAATCGTGTTTACTGATTTGTATGCTAATTTTTTGTTAAAATTTAAAAATCGAAAAATGTCTTTTCTAAAGTATTAACTTGATGCAATTCGCTACTAGAAAATATGTATATATGTATATGTGGGTATATGTAATGACTTATAGAGCACTTTTTCTTATAAAATTGTCGGGTACAGATATAAAAAAGGAAATTTAAATAAGCCGGTCAGTAGGGGGTGGAAGTACTTCGCTCGTCGGGTGTCAGTATGGGTGGATGCACTTCGCTACTGGGCAGGATACTCTTGGTGGATGTATTGCATTTGAAAGCAATGATAAATCATTGCATTCAATAAAACGATTCTGAGCGTAGCTTC